>JAXRKP010000731.1:120000-162500 GCA_037039925.1 Doris montereyensis
CTATCAACTTAACACATTTAAGAGACTACTATCAACTTAACACATTTAAGAGACTACTATCAACTTAACACATTTAAGAGACTACTATCAACTTAACACATTTAAGAGACTATCAACTTAACACATTTAAGAGACTGCTATCAACTTAACACATTTAAGAGACTGCTATCAACTTAACACATTTAAGAGACTACTATCAACTTAACACATTTAACAGACTACTATCAACTTAACACATTTAAGAGACTACTATCAACTTAACACATTTAAGAGACTACTATCAACTACTTAACACATTTAAGAGACTACTATCAACTTAACACATTTAAGAGACTGCTATCAACTTAACACATTTAAGAGACTACTATCAACTTAACACATTTAAGAGACTACTATCAACTTAACACATTTAAGAGACTACTATCAACTTAACACATTTAAGAGACTACTATCAACTTAACACATTTAAGAGACTGCTATCAACTTAACACATTTAAGAGACTACTATCAACTTAACACATTTAAGAGACTACTATCAACTTAACACATTTAAGAGACTACTATCAACTCAACACATTTAAGAGACTACTATCAACTTAACACATTTAAGAGACTGCTATCAACTTATTAGGACAATAAAAGATGTAACTGTGTATTGGTCCTTCAAAATTTGGGATTTTCATCGACATGAAGAAGTAGAAGAAATTGTTTTATGAGTTTTTGAAAATAGCATGCATTGTATATAAAATCAAAAATGGTACTCTTATCACCGAAAAAGAAAACTTTTCTCTATAAAATTATATTATGAGATGTTACAAAAATCTTACACCGCTTTTTTTATATTGAGAAGAACAGTGTGTGTACTAAATATTGTGCAAATCAGTCGAGATAAGTAATGGAGGAGATTTTAACATTAAAGTGACAAAAAATTACATTTAAAGAGAAACGCAAGTAAAGAAAATTAACAGAAAATAACCAAAACACGTTGCTTCAGATGGGTTTCCCTTATCGCAGAAGCCTCTTGTCTCTTTCTACAGTCTTTTAACACTGCTACTAATGTAAAGAGGATTGTACATTTAGATTTAGATGTGCACTGTTGTGAAAACAAATCAAAATGACCACCTCTCTGTGCTACTCAACTATTCCCATAACTGTGCTTGTGTTTACATACAGATAGGCAACACTTTGCCGTTTTCCCCCCTTATATCACTTGTTGTTTAACAAAGTTTCAACTAGTCACAGACAGAGAAATGCTAGTGTAGTAGGCGACTTGAAAGCCAGTGAGAGGTCAGCGGTCACTTCCAGCAGTCACATGACTTTCAGGTAAATAGGGACTCTAGTCCAGAGGCAAAGTGTCGGCCTCTCAACCAAAAGGTAGTGGGTTCGATCCCGCCAACGGTTAAAAATGTTTTCTAGTTTTTTCGAGCAAAATCTCTCCCTCTGGTCCAGGTAGGTGGATCGACACCTAGTCCCATCCAGGGATGTAAATCTTTCAGATTTCCTCTGATTTCAGATTATTTGAGGTTTTCTAGTTTTAACATATTTTTCTCTTAAGTTTCCTTTTCTTCCCTTTTACTAAAATACTTCTATGTTCGCTGTTATGAATAGGTGAGATGATTTAGCACAACAAGATAAAATTTCAGACTCCAGGCCCATCGCTGATTTTCATACTAATCATAAACGAAAGCAAGCTGCTTTATTTTCACTTTCACGACGAACTACAATTTCCACACTGATCCGTGAGGCCCTACTACTCACGCAAGAAGATTTCAAATTTTAAAATCGAAACCTTCTTTTCAGAATTTTTAGTCTGAAATCTACTAACGCATTTGTTGTGGAAATAGCCTTTCACGCAAAGGATTTTGGGATAGATTTAGACAATATTGAGATGCACTGACTTATCTCTCTGCAGTCGCACGATTCAGTTGTGAACGTAACCTGCGATCGATGATTTTTCATTCTTTCATTCCAGGAAAATCGAAGCTAAGTCATTTTACATTTCCTATTGCGTTATTTGCGATTTATGTTATAATCTTATTTGTGGGTTATTGTGATTTAATAGACTGATCTAGAGCTAGACAAGATTAGGATCGATCTGCTTGAGTGAAGTGACCTAGATTCTAAATCTAGATCTAGATTTTTATTAGGACAGCTTGGCAGCCCTAGGCCATTGCTTGGGTTAGTATATCAGCATATAAATATCTCTAGCTTGTTCACAGATTAGAATTATTTCTTGCTCGGCGTTCCAGAGAAATTGAGATCTAGATTGTAGTCGGATAGAGAGGTCTTGAAAATAAGCGCACACGTTGTTGATCTAGATTCTTCTAGATTTAGATTCTAGACAGACAGGCTATTTTATGAAAGATATGGATTCAATCTAGTAACATCTAGATAAGATATATCTAGATCTAAGTCTAATTGTTATCTAGAGGCCTAGAATCTAGATTTCTAGGTTTAGAATTTGTCGCACGTATTTTCTTCAATAACTTTAGTAGAGCTAGAGTTAGATTTCTACATCTACTCAGTAGCCTAGTTATAGAATCAGAATTGACTTAGAATTTTGCAATAACTGTTATAATAACAAGCAAATCTTCAAAACAACTAACTGTAGATCTAGGTTAAAGGTAAATTAGCTCCAAAATGTAGGTCTAGACAATTTAACAAATTGGGGATGACCTGTCAAAAGTTTAGGTTTAATGATCGGGATTCACCAGTAGATGTGATTGACCTCTAAGTTCTATGTCTAAGAACAAATTCTGGCTGTCAAAGTAAGATTGTAATGATGAAATCCTTTCCAATATATCAGGAAGGTTGAGAAAGATGGCATTGCATGGTGCTGTTATTGTAAGTGTGAGATTAAATACGATACAGGAGGTGTTTGGTGTCTGAAAGTTTCACATTTCAGAGACTTTCAGATTTTTTTCCCTTTGCCATTTACATCCCTGCCCATTGAGACGGATGATAAAAAGGAGGTCCTGTGTGCAGATCACAACATTCTATGCACATTAAAGATCTCTTGGCTGTTTACAGGGCAGTCGTGGCCCAACCACAGACCCCGAAATCACTTTGGTTGTCGATGTGGGTAAATCAAATCAAATCCAGGTAAATGTGTATCACAGAAGTTATGAAAGTTCATTCTGTCCTTGGATACACATGACATTTTCCATGCTCGACAACTATTCTGGGCCCTTGAACTTGACAAGGATGTTGTCGATAGCTAAATGAATCCAGCGATTCCAGATTGGCTGAGTAAGGGTTTTTCACCGCCATCTTTTTACTCAAGTTTAGAGACATTGACCCCAAAGTTTTGATTATTTCTCCTATCCATACCTATGAAATATTCTGTTATAAATAACTTGTATGTCCTATGGACATTTTTGTGCCATAAACTTAGATTAACTTTCTTTCAATCTGAATATGCAATAAACCCCAGAAAATCACCAGTTTGGTCCCAGACTCACTAAACCCAGCCCCCCCCCTCCCCAACGAATCTGAATTTAAGATTCAAGCAGATACAGTGTTTACTGTCAGATTTACTCTTTGGAATGAAATATTTAAAACATTTAAGAAGGTCACTGGGGAATTATATTTGATGAAACCAAATTTGATGTCTTTCCATTCACCCTTGCCTTTGTTTGACAGTACCGAAGAACAGGAAGATGAGAGCAAGCTTACATTTGATGAAGATGACGATAACGATACGGAAATTGAGGAGATCATTCAGCCAGAGGGCGATGAAGATGCAGATGAGGAAGACGGAATAAGACAAAACTTCCAGCAGTCAAATGCTCGGTACGCTACTGAAAGAGACAGACGTGTTGTGGATTTTTTTCTCTATTTTTCTTTTTTTATATGTATCATAAATGTATTGGGTTGGGGTTTTTTTTTAGTGATGAATAGTGCATAGTGTTGAATACTGAAATCAATTGTAACTGCAATCACAGTAATTGGGACAAACCAAACGCTTTTGATTACATACAAATTTGTGCAGGGGGAAATCCAAAATAAGCAAGACTTTATGTTGTAGAACTTGCTATTTTGTAATAGAACTTACTATTTTGTAGTAGAGTTGACTCTTTTGTAGTAGAGTTTACTATTTTGATGTAGAACTTACTATTTTGTAGTAGAACTTACTATTTTACTTACTATTTTGTAGTAGAGTTGACTCTTTTTAGTAGAGTTTACTATTTTGATGTAGAACTTACTATTTTGTGTAGAACTTACTATTTTGTAGTAGAGTTGATTCTTTTGTTAGAGTTTACTATTTTGATGTAGAACTTACTATTTTGTAGTAGAGTTGACTCTTTTGTTAGAGTTTACTATTTTGTAGTAGAGTTGACTCTTTTGTAGTAGAGTTTACTATTTTGATGTAGAACTTACTATTTTGTAGAGACTTTACTATTTTTTGTAGTAGAGTTGACTATTTTGATGTAGAACTTACTATTTTGTAATAGAACTTACTATTTTGTAGTAGACTTACTATTTTGTAGTAGAGTTGTTAGAACTATTTTGTAGTAGAGTTGACTCTTTTGTAGTAGAGTTGACTCTTTTTAGTAGTACTATTTTGAGTTTACTATTTTGTAATAGAACTTACTCTTTTAGAAGTTACTTTTTTTAGTAGAAGTTACTATTTTGTAGTAGAACTTACTATTTTGTAATAGTTACTCTTTTGTAGTAGAGTTGAGTTAGAGTTGACTATTTTGATGTAGAACTTACTCTTTTGTAGTAGAGTTGACTATTTTGTAGTAGAGTTGACTTTTTAGTATTTTGTAGAACTTACTATTTTGTAATAGAAGTTACTCTTTTGTAGTAGAACTATTTTGTAGTAGAGTTGACTCTTTTGTTTTGTGTAGTAGAACTTACTATTTTGTTGACTCTTTTTTTAGAGTTGACTCTTTTTGTAGTAGAGTTGACTATTTTGATGTAGAACTTACTATTTTGTAGTAGAGTTGACTCTTTTTGTAGTAGAGTTCACTATTTTGATGTAGAACTTACTTTTGTAGTAGAGTTGACTCTTTTTGTAGTAGAGTTGACTCTTTTTGTAGTAGAAGTTACTATTTTGATGTAGAACTTACTATTTTGTAGTAGAACTTACTATTTTGTAGTAGAACTTACTATTTTGATATAGAATTTACTATTTTGTAGTAGAATTTACTCTTTTATAGTAGAACTTACAATTTTGTAGTAGAACTTGCTATTATGTAGTAGAGTTTACTATTTTGTAGTAGAACATACTATTTTATTGTAGAACTTTCTATTTTGTAGCAGAACATACTATTTTATTGTAGAACTTTCTATTTTGAAGCAGAATATACTATTTTATTGTAGAACTTACTATTTTGTAGTAGAGTTTACTATTTTGTAGCAGAGTTTGCAATTTCATAGCAGAACTTACCATTTTGTACTACATTTTACTATTTCGATGTAGAACTATTTTGTAGTAGAACATACTATTTTGATATAGAATTTACTGTAGCAAAAGTTACTATTTTGTAGTAGAACATACTATTTTGTAGTAGAACATACTATTTTGTAGTATAATTTACTATGTTATAGTATAACTTACTATTTTGATGTAGAACTTACTATTTTGTAGTGGAAGTTACTTTTTTGTAGTAGAAGTTACTGTTTTGTAGTAGAACTTACTATTTTGTAGTAGAGTTTACTATTTCACTTTTTCATAGATACTATTCTGTAGTAGAAGTTACTATATTGTAGTAGCATTTTGTTGTAGATTGGAACTTACTATTTTGATTAGAAACTTATACTAATTAGTAGTAGAAGTTACTATTTTGTAGTTGAAGTTACTATTTTGATGTAGAACATACTATTTTGATATAGAAGTTACTATTTTGTAGTAGCAGTTACTATTTCGTAGTAGAACTTACTATTTTATTGTAGAACTTACTATTTTGTAGTAGAACATACTATTTTGTAATAGAAGTTACTATTTTGTAGTAGAACATACTATTTTGATATAGAAGTTACTATTTTGTAGTAGCAGTTACTATTTCGTAGTAGAACTTTCTATTTTATTATAGAACTTACTATTTTATTGTAGAACTTACTATTTTGTAGTAGAACATACAATTTTGTAGAAAAAGTTATTATTTTGTAGTAGAAGTTACTATTTTGTAGTAGAAGGTACTATTTTGTAGTAGAAGTTACTATTGCAGTAGAACATACTGTTTTGTAGAAGAACATACTATTTTATTGTAGAACTTACTATTTTGTAGTAGAACATACAATTTTGTAGTAGAAGTTACTATTGCAGTAGAACATACTATTATACAGCATAATGTGGTAGCTTGCCATTGCTTTCCATGCTGCCTTCACTTTGTCTGAGTCTGAAGAGACCTAGCTACCCATTTCGCTGCTAGGTCGACAGGAGGGTCAGAAATATTTTCCGGGTTTGGGAATGGAAATTGGGCTTCTTTGGTGGTATAGACGCTTTACTGACTGAGCTGCAGATGCCTCGATTGTTTAGTCGAAACAATGCCATTCACAGCCGACAAACTAGGATATCACTATGGTGCTGTCTTACTCTGGAGTCATAACTTCAGTGAGGAATACCGATGATGCGACATTCTTTCTTCAAGACAGTTTTGCTTTTTTTAAAGAGATTTTTGTTTATGTTGTATTTTACCTGGCTTTAGATGTAAAAGAGAGTTAAGTATTACGCAAGGTTAAATCTTTTCTATTCTTTTTCTCTGTCTTATTCACAGATTAAAGATAAGCGAGGCATCTGTGCAAGCCCTGTCTCAGGTAAACAGTTTTGTTCTCTGTATTGGACACCTGTTTTACGTTTATGAGTATTTAATTACCTTTATATCATCATAATTCTACTATTTGGATAAAAACACATTTACACCACAGACCATATTTTGCAAAAAAAAGAGGGAAAAAAGACCTTTTTGCACATACATAATACTGAAATGACTTTTAGAAATGTCTTAAATAGAGTAAGATATATTTTGGTCAACCCTAGTGTTTTATTCATATATTGTATATATACAAGCGTATTATACCCTGGGTGATATCAAGTACGATTATTAGATTTACATGGCTAGGCGCGACCTATTCCAACTTTTTCTGTTCAAAATGGTTCCGTAGGGAATAAAAATTCTACTCGAGGACAGCGAAACAATGAAATTTTCCAAAAAATGTCACTTCTAGTTGAAAAATTCTTTAAATGAAAAGAGGTCTTGGTATTATTTAGAGCCTACATGCAAAATATGGTTTACTCTTGGTGGCCTGGCAACTGAGCCTTTGACGCACAAAGAACGACCCACTCATAATTATGTATAGATATATACAGATATATTAGGCGATTTATAGAAGAAGATAAAAACTGAACATTTATTGTATTCAAGTTAAAATTTTAGTGGAACTGTCGTTGCTGGGTGTTTTTGTTGTTTTTGTTTGTTTGTTTGTTCCTCATGAGGTTGAGATTGATTAAAAGACATGCTTAGTTCTAATGTGAGTACTTTAGAAGTTTGTATGTTGGAAACTGATTAAAAAAAAACCTCAGAGAAATGACCATACAGATGCTGAAATTAGCGAGTAGACTCAACAGCAGTGCATTGTTCTTGGAAAACCGCAGTTGCTCCAGATTTAGATATGTAGATTCTTCTAGTTGCAAATCCACATTCTAGCCCACTGCATACCAATTATTATAGATCTCCATGGAATTGGGATCTCCATGAAAATGTCTTAGTTTCTACACGTCTAAATCAAGAATCTACAAATCTTGGAAGATAGCTTTCACCCATTGTCAATCCAGAATTTAGCTGACTGGAGACATCAATTCAAAACAGAATCAAACACATCACTTTAGAATCAAAACTAGTTTGACAGATTGTGATTAAATTAAACAAAAACAACCCAACTCAAATTTATAAAAAAAACAACCCAGAACACGAGAATTGAGTTGGTCAATTATTATTATTAGTATTATTGTTATTGTTGTTGTTATGAAGAAGAAGAAGAAGAGTGGAAGAAGAAAAGGACAATTAAACAAAAGGATCAGACGTGTAGGTGAGTTTGAAATTTTCATGAGGGTCAGTAGAGGGTAGATTTAGATCTGCATCTAGGTAGATTTAGATCTACATCTAGGTAGATTTAGATCTACATCTAGGTAGATTTAGATCTACATCTAGGATCTACATAGGTAGATTTAGATCTACATCAAGTTGCAGATTTAGATCTACATCAAGGTAGATTTAGATCTATCAAGGGTAGATTTAGATTTAGATCTACATCAAGGTAGATTTAGATTTTCATCAAGGTAGATTTAGATCTACATCAAGGTAGATTTAGATTTTCATCAAAGGTAGATTTAGATTTTCATCAAGGTAGATTTAGATCTACATCTAAGTAGATTTAGATCTACATCAAGGTAGATTTAGATTTTCATCAAGGTAGATTTAGATCTACATCAAGGTAGATTTAGATTTTCTACATCAAGGTAGATTTAGATCTACATCAAAGGTAGATTTAGATCTACATCTAGGTAGATTTAGATCTACATCAAGTAGATTTAGATCTACATCAAGGTAGATTTAGATTCACATCTAAGTAGATTTAGATCTACATCAAGGTAGATTTAGATTTTCATCAAGGTAGATTTAGATCTACATCTAGGTAGATCAAGGTAGATTTAGATCTACATCAAGGTAGATTTAGATCTACATCAAGGTAGATTTAGATCTACATCAAGGTAGATTTAGATCTACATCTAGGTAGATTTAGATCTACATCAAGGTAGATTTAGATCTACATCATCAAGGTAGATTTAGATCTACATCAAGGTAGATTTAGATATACAAGGTAGATTTAGATCTACATCAAGGTAGATTTAGATCTACATCTAAGTAGATTTAGATCTACATCAAGGTAGATTTAGATCTACATTAGATTTAGATCTACATCAAGTTAGATTTAGATCTACATCTGAATTGAGAACCTGGACCACCAGTAGAAGTAGTATTTTCTGCTAGTTAAGGGAATCAGCCACAGGTTTCTGTAGCCTGCCCTTCAGCTTCCTGACACTAAGTGTGCGTGATATGATGGCCACCACTTCAATGTAGTCCAAAACGCCTCTGGCCTTTTATAAGAAAAGAAGAAAGAACATTGAAAGTTACGTTGTGTCTTTCAATGGAAAAGATTTTCCATTATTGATTTGCTATCATTACATCTATTATGCATTGATTTTTTTTATGTTTTAGGACTAAGTCACCGAAAGGAATTTGATGCTTTGTGCGTTTGTAAAGTTATTGGTCAACAAGCGTCAGTGAAAAATTCTAGCTCTCAGGGTGACAGCTAATAAAGAGCATTAGTTGACTTGTCACGGTTTCTTTATTTCGATTTTCACAAAATCAAAACCCTTTCTTTTGGTTTTTCAGCTCAACACTCAGATTTCCAGCCTGACCCAACAGATGGCACAGCAGCAAGAAATGCTGTTGATGATGCAGAAAGAGCTGACCAGCCAACGTGATATACAACTGCAGCTTCATCGCCAGCAGATAGAACAGCAACAACTTCAGCAAGTGGCCACGCAACAACCTTCCATAGAAAAAGACATCAGCAAACTAGAAGATCTCTTGATTTCGAGGATGGAGCATTCACTGGCTCATCACATGCAGCGGAAAAATATCCTTTTTTAAAATTATTTTGGAAGAATTATTTCGACCAACCTTATGCTAAGTGATGAAAAATGACATGAAATAAGTATTAAAGACCCGTCAGAACACGGACATGACAAAGGAATACGTAAAAGAAAAAAATCTTTGGGCTCCAATAGAATTGAACCCTCAACCTCTGGGTCGGCGTCCATCGCCCTTGTCATGAAAAAAGAGTGTATTGCCAACCAAGCTAACTAAGTTCCTTGGTTGACAGCGCACTCTATTTTTTCATGGCAGGGCGATAAATGCAGATTTTTGTTGTTGTCTATTCCTGGTATTTGTCTCATCTTTGTTCCTATGAGGTGTTGATATTATTTCATGTCATTATTCTTCACATTCGACATCGATGGTAAAAGTCGCAAACCGTGTAAGTCTAAAATTAGTAACACCTTTTTCCCCGCTTTTTGAACATTAGGAAGTCCCTATGCTTCGTCTAGTTAGGATTCCGTGGCACAGAACCAATAGAAACCCTTATAATAACCATATGAGCAATCCGGGTCTCCCTATTGGGTCTAGTTTTTGACATTTGCACACTGTGTATGTCTGTGAAAATAGATTTTAAAATGCAGCAGCATTTTCCGTGATTTTCTCAAAACCTTCAAAATTGGACTAGACGGTTTGTGACTTTCATGTCGACATGTCTCTTTGCGGCACTGTTTATCGTGGACGACCTTACACTTAAAACTGCATTTTTACATATTTTCATCTTTCTTACGCCTTTACATTTTTTTCTACCCGCCAGCACCATCATATTAGGTATCCCAGAAGGAAAAAATTTATTGAGTAGTCTGTATTTTGTGAGTTAAACAGATAGTACTCAACAACCTATGAATTCCAGTCTTTAAATTATCAAAATCGGTTCATAAATATAAAAGTTATGAATTATTTTTTTCATTTTTTACTTACAATTTTCACGCCCTATTTTGAAATGGAAAACATACCAAGTTTACACGATCATAGAACCCATAAAAATGGTGATAACTGAGTTTTTTACATGCATCTATCAGCTATACACATGGAATAACAGTAAAACCAGAAATGAGATGTTTGTTTTGCATATTTTTATTTCGTCAAAATCAAGAAATTTACATTGACAGACATACAAATTTTATCAAAATTGTCAAAAAAATGCTATTTTTGGCAATGCATAGCATTACCATTTGTCAAAGAAAGAACATAAACTCCTTTAAAGTATATAACTAGTAACAGACAGTAAGACACCTGGAAAGATAATTTTCTGAATTATTACATCATGGAAGTGGGCAAAAAGCTTAATTTGCGCTCAGGAAGATAATTTGGCAAAAATAAGGCTTTCCATCATAAAAATTTTTAATTTTAAGACACATTAATGAAACTTGGCATTTTTTATGTTTTGAGTGTCAAGGAATCCATTTCTGGTGTTCTTTTCAAGATAAGAAGTAAAGTAGCAGAGTTATGAGCATAAATCATTGTTTGGATATAAAGAACAAAGTGGCAACATGACTAAGACATGAAAAAAATGTCAATTTCAACACACTGCAGTACGTCTGACAAGTCTGCATGATTGTTTAAATATATGAATAAATGTTATTAACAAGTATAAAATCAAAAGTGCAACAAATGCAAGATAAAACTGAAATTGAAAAGGGGTAAATAATTTTTCCCAAAGAAAATACATGGCGCTGAATGTTGGACTCGAACCTGTGACGTTCAGGTTGCACTACAATGCCGAGACCACTTAGCCACCGCTAGTAGGTGCAAGGATGTCAAAATCAAACCTAAGGAGACAGAGAAGGACGATTAAAAACTTACGTCCTTTAAAGTTGCATTGCCTTCAAAACGAAGCTGGTGCAGTTGCAAGAAGATATTATTGTTTATTAAGCAAGATGGAAGCGCAGGTTTGCGGCATTTCCCAGACCTTACAAAGTTGCTCGTAGACAGGCCATCTGCTCATCATCTGAAAGTGAGTGATTAAGTTTGCAATCAATTGTCAACCTCAAAAGGTTAAAATAAGTATAAGATTATAAGTCTATAAATAATAAGTTACATTACTATAACTTAGTATATGAACTCTTGGTATCAGTAATTCTGATATACATTACTTTCATATTATATGTAATAAATATGATATACATTATAATTATAATCTAGGATATTTTAGGTAAATAAAATTTGTGTATTCTTATTCTTACTTCCCAGGTTTGTTTTAGGCCTATGTCCCAAGACAAAATTTTCACGGATGTTATGCCTAGTTTCTCCGACAATTATTTTAAATATTAAAACTTTGACTTAATTATTTTAATATCTTTGAGTTGACACACATGAAAATATCGTACAGTGCGTATTTAAAAATACGGGAGTAGATCTAACTGAATGTAAAAGAGACGAACTCAGGTTTAGAACTATAGAGATAGAAATGAAAGATAGACCTAAAGTTACTAAATACAGATCTAGTTGAAAATAAACTTACCGCATTTTTCCAGAATCTCCGTCTCCATGATGAACACATAAATTCAAAGCACAAACTACACTACTAGATTCTAGGCTCGGCGAAGTCAGTCTGAGTAAAACTCAGTTGAGATTGTGTCTTCCTTCGATTCATAGGTGGCGCTCTATGGCATGTGGACCAATCAGAGCGATATTTGCACACAGAGAAATAAAAGTCGTTTTTAGTGGACCTATCTAAAATAGGCTTAAATTTTCTTTTTTGCCGGGAAGGTGGAAATACAGGGATATGGCTGGTCGCGTTTCTTTATTTTAAACCTAGATTTCTCGATCTTGAGACAACAGACAGATGAAACGAAATGACCTTTAGAAAGAGTAAAACGTCTAGATAATGTTGGTTTAATTCGTTTAGACATTGGTTTAGTTTTAACAGAGATATGGTCAATTGAAAGGACGCTTATTTGGCAAAAAATCGACAATTTCATCCAGCGAGGCGTGAGTCTGGGATACCTAATCATATGTTTCCTCACCAAGCGCGGTCCAGTGCACAAACTGTTTTGATTGTACGTGAGCAACGAAATCGTTGTTGAATAATTAAGGAATTGACATTCTAATACTGAAGGCTCAACTTTAGATCTAGGCCCAACTATGCTTACGTGTCATTCTCATTGTTGTGCACTGTTATCTTCACCTCACTCTATAGGGGCGTTTTACATTGTATGTAGACAAAAACCGGTAGAACCGTTCTTAGGATTATTCGAGTCATATCGACACAATAATCTCATGTTACCTGCCACCAGGGGGACTCGGTAGTCGAGGCAAGGTGTTGGCCTCTCAACCAAAAGGTTGCTTGTGTCAACAGTTGGACAATTTTGTCGATTTTTTTTTCTTCGAGCAAAATCTACCCCGCAATCCAGGTAGGTGGATTGACACCTAGTCCCATCGAGCTAGACTATAAAAAAGGAGGTCCCGTGTGCAGATCACAAACACTTTGTACGTTAAAGATCCCATGGCTGTTTTACGGGGCAGTCCGGGCAAAATTAAAAAATTCTTCCAAAAAACCCCCAGATCACCTTACTTGTGGATGTGGGTAAAATCAAACAAAATAATTTTTAAAATCTTCACCTCACTCCCATAGTGGCGTTTTATATTGTATGTAGACAAAGCCTGGTAGAACCGTTCTTAGGATTAGTCAAGTCATATCGACACGCATTCTACTGTTAATCACCACCTTGACCGTGTCTGTTCGTTGGTGTCCGTTCCTTGCCACAAGCAGGCAGTTGGCAGATGGTGCTGGTAGGTCTTACTTCTTTCCTTTCCTTCCTTTTTTCACTTTTCTTTCATCTCGCTGTTTCCTCTTAATTCACCCTGAGATCACCGCAATGGTGGACGGGTAAATTTCAAAAGAAACAAACCCCGTCACAACAAACTACCATCCTGTCCCGGTCTCTACTTTGATGAATCATTTCATGAAGTCGACACAATAGAGAGAAGAAAATGAAGCCAACTCTTTTCTCCTTAACTGATAATCACCTCAGCGTCTTCAAGACTCGCTGGTGAGAAAGCGACAGCGAGCGACAGATGAGGGATAAATCGCAGACACTGGCTTGTTGACCGAGGTGGCGAGGTCTATGAAAGACGTGGTGTCCAACACACTGCGGACAGAAATCAAACAGACAGTAAATCCAGGTGAGGCCATCAAGGTTTATAAAAACAATAATAATAATAATCTTGATACTATAATGGAAGTGAGGGCGACACTGTATTCATAGCCTTTAAAACCAGATGGCCGTAAATTGAAAGGGGTCATTTCAATAGTGTGCCTATGTCCATTTTTGTGGAAAACCGAGACAGAGAGAAAATCCTAGGAAAAAAGGAAATCATGCTTCCTGAAAAGTATGAAAATGATGTGATGAAAATGCATCACGTTTACTGCCGTTGAAACTTGGAATTTCCAAAGCCAACACTGCCAAAGTCTATGCGTTTTTTTTCATTTTTCTCTAAATGACGTTATTGTGACTTAGGCACACTATTGAAATGATCCCTTCAATTGCGCAAACTATTAGACGAAATACAGCAAAGATATTGAGGGCGGACGTTGGCATAGGCAAAGCGACCTGGTCATGTCAACTTAAGTAAACCTTCTGCCGTTTCTCTCAACCCTGTGGACAATCGAAAACTAGAAACGGACAAGTTTGAGTTTGTCTCTTGTATGTTGTTCAATCCACTATAGGCTAGCATCAATTGGTTAGTAATGTAGGTAAGTTTTGGCAAGGCCATTACGCCCATAGAGCTGAGCGTATCCCAGTTTCTATAGCGTGAAGTGGAACAGGTGATAAAATAATCACCTCCTGGACAGGACGCTAGTCAGATGCAGGTTTTAACTCGTGAGCTAGTGCTTGTACCTACATTGCATCTTACCTGGGTTGAGTTGGGAAATGCATGTTTAAGTGTCTTTCCTAAGGAACGCAACGTCAGGTCTGGCTTTGCCAGGATTCGAACCTGGGACCTTATGATCCCCAATCGGGCACCTAACCACTCGTTCACCAACACCACACCATCAATTGTCAAACTTGTAATAATAATAGTAATGATAATAATAATATTTAATAACAACAAAGATAATGACAATAATGATAATGATGATGATGTTACGAGAAGTAATGATAATAAGGATTATGACAATGCTAATAAGGATCATGATAATGAACAGAATGTATCAAGTACATATGAATAGAGTGTATTTGTAGATCATAGGTTTTTACCTCACTGCATGCCGTTTACCAGCTTTTGTGGTTTTCTCTCCCCTTCCCTTTATCACTACACATTAGTGGATATTTTAATCATTTCGCTATATTTGTTTTTTCTTTTCTCAATTTGTTCATCAGTTGACACGATTTTGTTTAACCTTTTTGCTGTTGTTTTCATTTCTCAATTTGCGTTTCAGCGTTCCATCAGTGGGTTGAATCTTATTCTTTTTGTGTGCCAATTTATCTCTCTCTCTTTGTCCCTATTTGTTTTTCAGCTTTACATAGATTTGTTGAACCAATGAAGGACAAAATCCACCAGGAAGTGGCTCAGCGATTGTCAGCCTGCGATACGTTACTCAGAGAGAACATCTCCAAGGCAGTCAAAATCCAGGGTTAGATTTCTCTTGTTCTTGCTTGCCATTTGCTTGTTTTTTCACTGGGGGTAGGTGGGGGGGGGGGCATGGGCACAGAGGCAGGACAGACAAACGCATGCACACGCACAGAGGCAGTCAGAAAGACAAAACGGTTGGCGCAGCTGCTGATAGCTTCTATCTCTTTCTTTCACTCCTTCACTTCTCTTTCATCTTGCTGCTTCCTCTTAATTACCGGTATCCTTGAGATCACTGCGATGGTGGAAGGTTAAGTTTTCAATGAAGGAAACAAATCTTGCTGTTTCCTTTTAAATCACCCCTGAGATCATCGCATGTGAGGGGAATGGGATAAATTCCAATAAAACCCAACAAAAACAAGGCTGTCAGATCCCTCTGACTAGTGGTTCCTGCCAGCTCTTAATTGTGTTGTATTTTGTTGTATGAATGAGTACAGCATTGTATGTTCTCTGCTTCCTGTGAAGGAGGTGGGCAGCTAACCGGTGCTACTGGTAGATTCTACTCCTTTTCCCCCAACCCTTCCACATCATCGAAAGCATGTGAAAGCTGCGAGCTCCGAGGAACCCTTGGCAGGCGACGTGTCCCCCCCCCCCACCCTTTCAATTGTCTTTCTTGCATCTTGTTGTTTCCTGTTAATTCACCTGAGATCACTGCATATTGTGAACTGGGTAAATTACAATTACCCTGTGGCAGGCTTATGACTAAGCTCTGTGCTGTAGGATCATTGTATGAGTAGAATTAATAGTAATGGGAGATTGTTGTTGGAAAAACATACACACCCAAGCCATTTTCCTCCAAGAGAGACAGACAGACATACACACCCAGGCCATTTTCCTCCAAGAGAGACAAACAGACACATACACACCCAGGCCATTTTCCTCCAAGAGAGAGAAACACACATACACACCCAGGCCATTTTCCTCCAAGAGAGTGACACACACATACACACCCAGGCCATTTTCCTCAAGAGAGAGGGACACACACATACACACCCAGGCCATTTTCCTCCAAGAGAGAGAGACAATACACACACACCCAGGCCATTTTCCTCCAAGAGAGTGAGAGACACACACATACACACCCAGGCCATTTTCCTCCAAGAGAGTGAGAGACACACACACACACCCAGGCCATTTTCTCTCCAAGAGAGTGAAAACACACACACACCCAGGCCATTTTCTCTCCAGAGAGAAAGACACACATACACACCCAGGCCATTTTCTCTCCAAGAGAGAGACAGACAGACACATACACACCTGGGCCATTTTCCTCCAAGAGAGTGAGAGACACACACATACACACCTGGGCCATTTTCCTCCAAGAGAATGAGAGACACACACATACACACCTAGGCCATTTTCCTCCAAGAGAGTGAGAGACAGACACATACACACCTAGGCCATTTTCCTCCAAGAGAGTGAGAGACAGACACATACACACCCAGGCCATTTTCTATCAAGAGTGAGAGACAGACACATACACACCCAGGCCATTTCCTCCAAGAGAGTGAGAGACACATACACACCTAGGCCATTTTCCTCCAAGAGAGTGAGAGACACACACACATACACACCAAGAGAGTGAGAGACAGACACATACACACCTAGGCCATTTTCCTCCAAGAGAGTGAGAGACACACACATACACACCTAGGCCATTTTCCTCCAAGAGAGTGAGAGACCCACACATACACACCCAGGCCATTTTCCTCCAAGAGAGTTAGAGACAGACACATACACACCCAGGCCATTTTCCTCCAAGAGAGTGAGAGACAGACACATACACACCCAGGCCATTTTGCTCCAAGAGAGTGAGAGACCCCACATACACACCCAGGCCATTTCCTCCAAGAGAGTGAGAGACACACACATACACACTCAGGCCATTTTAAGAGAGAGAGAGACACACACCTCCAAGAGAGTGAGAGACACACACATACACACCTAGGCCATTTTCCCTCCAAGAGAGAGAGACAGACACATACACACCCAGGACATTTTGCTCCAAGAGAGTAGAGAGACCCACACATACAAAGGCCATTTTCCTCCAAGAGAGTGAGAGACACACACATACACACCCAGGCCATTTTCCTCCAATGACACACCTACACACCAGGCCATTTTCTCTCCAAGAGAGAGATACACATACACTCCCAGGACATTTTTTCCAAGAGATAGACTGACAGACAAACAAACAACTTTTTTCCTCCTTTGATTCAGATTTTTTCTACTGCACTTTATTCCACTATCGTTGTATGAGTAGAATCTTTAGGACATAATTAATTACCGATTGCCAATGTGCAAAATGTGCAATTTGTTTTTTATGCATTTTAAGCATGGTTTTGTGTTTTAACATTTTCCTTTCTGTCTTCTCTTTCCACAGTCCACCATGGATGTGCTGGCCTCGTCCATCGGCGAAGTCATCTACCAACAGATGCAGCAAGCCTACAGTCACACCTTCAAGAGGGACATGCTGCCGTCTTTCAAATCTGTCATGGAAAAAACCGTCAGAGACGTCCATGGAATATTCCAACAGGGAACCAAAGAATGTTAGTTGGGTTTTTTGTTTTGTGTTGTTTTGTTTTTAGGTGACCTCTCCTGTTTGGGTTGCGCCCTTTGTCTGCTTGTCTGCACCCTGGTAACCATGCATGCTTTTCACTGTTGATTCCTATCAGACTTCCCTGTTTGGGTGGGGCCTCGGTAGTCCAGAGGCAAGGTGTCAGCCTCTCAACCAAAAGGTAGTGGGTTTGAGCCCCATCAGCGGCTGAATAATTTCTCTTTTTTTATATAGCAAAATCTACCCCCTGGTCCAGGTAGGTGGATCGACACCTAGTCCTATCGGAGACGGCTGATAAAAAGAGGTCCCATGTGCAGATCACAACACTGTGGACGTTAAAGATCCCTTGGCTGTTTACAGGGCAGTCCGTGCAAAATTGAAAATCCTACCAACAACCCAGAGATCACCTTAGTTGTGGATGTGGGTAAATCAAATAAAAAAACAAACAAAAAATCCTGTTTAGGTTGCGCCCTTTGTCTACTTGTCTAAACCCTGTTAACCATGCATGCTTTTCACTGATTCCCCACAGATCAATTGTACCTGCGCCAGAACGTGGAGGTGATGGTGAGGGAACGTGGTGCCATGGAGGACATTATCAGACGCATTGAGTCAGTGGAGTCGCAGTTCATACAGAGCGTGACACACATGAAGGGAGTGCTGGTGGATTCGGTGCGGGAAGAGCTGAACGGTCAGGTCTCACTGGCCATGGGAAGGTATGGCTTGCAGTTCTTGGGGAGTTTTTTTGGGAGGGAAAGGGGGAAGTGGGGGGGGGGGGGGAGATGTGTAGTGCTGGTAGTTCTTACTGTCTTCCTTTCACATGTCTTTCATCGTGCTATTTCCTCTTAATTCACATTGAAATCACTGCAGATGGTGCACTGGGTAAACTGCACCGAAACTAGCAAAGTGTAAATTTTTCTAAACCTAACAATGGGGATGTAGAAAATGTCCAGAAAATCTTCCTCCCTCCCTGGGCTGTTTTTTTCTTGTTTTGTTCCCTTAAAGTGATTTTCAAGAACTGTAACAGCTTCTCATAGGGGGATACACATAATGGTATTGAAAAGTGTACAGTAAAGTTGGAAATATTGAATTATGTTGGATGTCTTCATATTTTAGTCGGAAGAGATGGACCCAGCTGAGAATTGATGTTTAAAGTAACGTTAAATGGAGTAAATTGGCCTGTGAAAGAAAAAGTGCTGAAATATTTCTAACCCAAAATAAACATGCGAGTTAACGATGGAGCGTTTGATTACATTTTCATTTAATTTAAAATGTTTAATCCTTACATTTCCACAATCGTCTTATGACACAATTTCCTGCATGCATCCTCATTGCCATGTTCACCAAAAGGTGAATTTATGGCAGGACCCAATAATTAAAAAAATGAATGTAGTAGAGAAGGCTTGTTGAAGTATTTCAATAGTTATGTCCCTTTGGGAAAGAGATCTCATTGTACTGACACAAGTTTTTCTGACTGAATTTTACAGATTCTGGTATTTATTTTTTTTCCATTTTTGACAATCTAAAATGGCTTCTGACGATGACAGCGATGTTTATAAACTAATGAAGTTCTGATTCAAATATTGCATCAATCAACAGGCAAAGGGGGAAGAGATGGCAGCAAGGTTGGGTGTGGGAGGTGGGGAGGGAGAAAGAAACTGGCAACCCTCAAGAATTTCAACTTGAATCAGTAGGAGTAGTAAGCTTATTATACATATGGCTAGCTACTCAGAACGTTTCATTGCTTTGAGATGAAGGGTTACAAAGTTGTGATTATTTTGTTTTGGCTAGAACTGACTGTTGACTGTCTTCAAAATTTTTCCCAAAGGGATTGCATAGAGCAAAAAAGGGGTTGGCAATGTAAGAGTCAATATATATATGAAGGGGGTCATTTCAATAGTGTGTTTAAGTCACAATTATGTCATTTAGAAAAAAAAAATGCCTAAAGTCATGGGAATTCCAAGTTTCAAACGGCTGTAAAGGTGATGTATTTTCATCTTATCATTTTCACACTTTTCAGGAAGCATGATTTCCTTTTATTCCCCAGGATTATATTTCTGTCTCGTTTTTCACGAAAATGGACATAGGCACACTATTGAAGTGACCCCTTCATATATATTATTCTTACTTGTCTGTTCTTTGTTCTCCAAAGGCTCTGTTACCAGGCCATTAAGAGTAACTATATATTGCATGCAGGTTCTTAATGACCCCGAGATTGCTTTCACTTGAGAATATTTTCTACCAGAAGGGACGTTTAATTATCGAAGAGTGTCACTGTCTGCCCGTCTTTGGAGTAGAATTTTCATTCACCCGAACCGCCATTTTGATGAGGTTTTATAATTATTAAATAGTTGAAATAGTACTGTTCATGCCCTGCTTATTTAACGTCAGCACCGATTACTCACCCGATCTAATAATCGTGTACTTGATATCACCCGAGGTGTAACATGCTTCTATATTATAGATGTAATATGTATGTACATGACTATGGGGCCTCTTTTTCTCTCCACTGAATTCACCAGTTTTTCATTACCTTTTTTTGGGGGGGGTTTGATTCCAGTCTCCGTGAGGAAATGATGTCTGATGTACGAAAGATTCTGAGAGAGGAAATGAGTTCAGCTTTGAAGGAGCAAGGCGCCTCCATCAGCGACAGGCTGACCTCGTATCTCCGGTCAGGGGCAGCCACCCGGTTCCGACTTCCTCTGAAGAGGAGATAAGCAAGGAGAAAATTCAGCGTGAGATCAGAGCGGGAGAATCAATGAGGCTTTTCAAAGTGTAAGTCGGGGGCACAGTTAATTAAAAATGGTACAGCTTTTCAGTATTGCCCTATTACAGCCACCAACACACCCCCTGAAGGAAGTGCCATCTTGTCACGTTGGAGGGGAGCTCGGTAGTCCAGAGGCAAGATGTTGTCCTCTCAACCCAAATGTCGTGAGTTTAAGTCCCCTACAGGTTAAATAGTCTTCTCGAGATGATTTCGAGTAAAACCAAATTTCTCTGTTTAGAGAAATAAAGGATTTTGATTCTGAGTCTGTTAATGGAGGCACATGTATTTTGCATTTTAAAACTTTTATATATAATATATTTATGATGTTATGTACACCTGAATTGTTTTTAGGATGTGATGTATGTAAAGATATAATTATATAATGTAGATGTCACATTGCTTAACGTTTTTGTAATCAATCAATTTTGTAAAGCGCTTTGAGCACCTTTCGTGGTAGTTAGCGCTATATAAATACTTATCATTATTATTATTATTGGGATATGACACTGACACAATTTTGACCTCATTGTTTTTAATTTAATCTAAACTATTTTCCTAGGCACTTACTGCAGGCAATCTGGATCTGGTTGTCTACACCTGTGAATCTGTTAGTCCGCACAACATTTTTGCAGCAGCCACTTGTCCGCTGACTCAACCGGTGCTTCTCTCCTTATCAGCCAACTTTGATCAACTTGGACAAACATTTTGAACTGAAGATGAGGTTGGTGCTATTAGTGTTACGCAATTTATTTATTCTTGTGGTAGTTTTTTGTGTATCATAGAAAGGAGAAGTGAAGAATAGATAAGGATAAACGACTGCTCACTGCTGTCTACATTTGTACTTTATAGCTTTTGACTTTATCACTCCATTGTGTATGTGTGTTAGTTTTAGTCACGACTTGAGATAGCATTCACCCCTTCTGTTTTCCTTTTTGCGAAAGAACATGAAGATTCCATTTAATTTCTTTTCACAGATTTCTAAGCGATGCTGTCATGAGCTTGGACTCGAGCCAATCAACAACAGCCGAGCATTTCCCCCAAGTCCTCGGCGGCTTCATCCAGAGGCTCCGAGCGACAGAAGCGCAGGGCGTCGATGCTCGCAAAGCTAAGGATATTAGGATGTTGGTGATGGCCGCCAATTCTCTTGTCAGTTGATTGGAAATTTTTGTTTAGTTAAGTTCTTGTGCTTGTTTTCATTGAATCGTGAAAGAAAATTCGGTAATCTTTGGTGGTGAAAATCCACCAAACCCGCTTGACGTAACAACAAATTAGACGGAGACAAGAAGGATATTTTTTTTTTTTTTTCAAATAAAAGTTTAAGGGTGGCAATGAGGGGGGGCGCTAATGGTTAAGCATACGCACAAGCACAAACACCTCACACCTTTAGTAAGCATCCTAAAATTGTGTGAGACATTGATGTAAATAGTGGCCAACAGAGTGAGACATATTCGTCATTCGTTGGATTGACACATTCACATGTTTGCATTTGATATGAGAAGTACTCGGAATTGTTTTCATGAAAAAGAATGCGATCTAAATTCAGATGTAATTTTCAAATTTGCAAATTTCACCGTGGATGTAGATGTTGGAATAATTGAATCATGGTGCCACTACGGTCAAAACTTTGGCTCGTCCTTGTTGTTTTGTGCTCTTTTATGCGAGGAACTTAAAGTAGGAGTTGTCTTTCCATTTTCTGCTCTCTCGAAGAGAATTTTATTGTTTTTATCCAATTTTAGCTCTTAACATCGTTAGGTTTATTAATGATAATTGAAATAAATTACCTCTAATCCTCTAGAATGATTGTGGGTTTTTGTTTATTTTAGAAAATACGGTAAAAAGAACCGATGTAGTGTTTGTTACTTTGTGCAACATTTTCATTTTTCTTGTTAGTTAAGACATATACACTTGAAAACGCTTCCTCACAATTTTAGCAGTATTAGTGTACAAAAACAAAAATTGTGAAGAAACGCTGACACAACCAATACGTGGGTGTTTGGCTGAGAAAAACTTAGTAGAAGTTGATAGATCAGCGATTGACACTCAAAGAGTTAAACAGCTTTATGTTATATGGCTACTATTCTGACATTCTTTTCATTATTATTATTATTACTGTTATTATTTTTAGTTGTCGGCATGAATTGATAGACAACACACGTATGATCAAAACATCAAAAATTAACAAAATTATAATACATCTAATTGCTTTTTTGTGGAAGATTTTCTTTCTTTTTTAAAAATGTCTGTTCATTGCAATGGCTTGAGAAAATCCTCTTTTTTCTTTTTAAAAAAAAACTCTCCCGTAAAATGCTCCATAGAGTACACATGTGTTCATGAGAAGCTTACCAATGTATAGAATTCAGACTTTAATGTATCAACTCACCACAGCTATGTCTGAAAATTGATGTTGCTGTCACATGAACGTTAGGATGTTGTTAGCTCTTGGTTTTGTTGGCTTGGTGCTGAAATGCTGTCACGATGCACAGCCAAAAGACAGACCAAACAGTGGGGCAAGAACAAAAACAAGAAGGGGCATGTTTCCAAAGGGATGAACCAGCACATGAAATAAATCAAATACATGCATTGAAGCCCCCAAGGGAATAAACAGGAAATGCGCTTCTCGGCACCAGATAGAATCAAACCCGCGACCTTTGCATCGGTACTCGTTGCCTTGCCATGAGAGTGCACTTAAGGAGTGTAGTAAAACAGGGTCTCCCAGTGTGCCCTCCTTTCATGGTGAGGCTATTGGTGCCGATGGTGAGGAAGCGGGTTCAATTCTGTCCGGTGCTGAGAGGTGTTTTCTGTTTTATTCCCTTGGGGTGATGATAAGAAAAATGAGTAGAAGGGAAAGTGAAGAGAAGGAGAGAGAGAAAAGAAAAAGGAAGGAAAGAAAGAAAAGAGAGGTGTGAGTATGAGAAACAAGACGGCTTCGAAAACATATCTGCTAGTGCTATCTGACATTTCAGATAAGTTGTTTGCTCTATCCCCTTAAATGTATCAATACATTTGTAAATTGTATACATTTAGCACCAACAGTTTTCTCTGTCTATTCCTTTGTATTTGTCTCGTCCTTGTCCCTTTGGAGGGTGAGTGGTTGGCAGGGGGCTACTGGCAGGTCCTTCACCCCATTCACTTAGCCTTTCATCTTGTTGTTTCCTCTTAATGCACCCTGAGATCGCCGCAAATGGTGGACGGGGAGGATTCCAATTAAACAAAAAACAAATTCCTTTTTGGCTGTGACTGTGAGTGGTTGGAAGGTGTTATCGGTAGCTCCCATTTCTTTCCTTTCCCTTATCCTTTTTTCTTGCTGTTTCCTCTTAATTCACCCTGAGATCACCGCAGATGGTGGATGGGGTAAATTCCAATTAAACTAAACTCAAGAAAATCCTTTGGGGCTGTGGGCGGGTGTTGCTGGTAGCTCCCACTTCTTTCCTTTCACTCATTCTTTCATCTTGCTGTTTCCTCTTAATTCATCCTGAGATCACCGTGTATGATGACATGGTAAATTTCAATCAATGAACCTTTCCTTTAAGGCTTCAATATTTAATTTGTGTCCTTTTTTTATCACTTTGGACAGTAACTGTAGTAACAAGCATTTCATTTTTGTGTGTATTGGTAGATGGCCATTCACTCCCATCTTACTGTTTAGTCTGTGTCTCATTTTAAATGTTATATACATGTATATATTTTATTAAAACGTTAAATATCCTGTTGATCTGATCTTTCGATTTTAAATAATAAAAACCCTATGAAAATAAGTAAATAATATGTGTCAGTTATTGCTTTCTCTCGAGTTGTTTTTTGTTATATATTCTTGGTTTGGGTTGTTATTTTGTTTTTTTGTTTTGGAAGGAGGGAAGTTGTTATTTTGTTGTGTTTTTCATTTTGTTTTGGACGGGGGGGTGGGGGTGTAGTTTTGGTTTTAGTTTTTAGTCTTTTTTTGTTTGTTGGAGAGGAGTTTGTTGTTACAGTAGTGGTGTGGGCGCTTGGCAGGTGTCACTGGTACGTCATACTTAGTATCACTCTTGTACTTTTTTTTCTTACTCCCCCCCCCCCCCTCCAGGCCTCCCTAACTAAGTGACCCTTGTTGGTTTAGTTTATAAATACTTTGTGCATATAAGTATAAGGAAATATATTACGTTTTAAAAGAAAAAGTAAGTGTGTTAAATTGTTAAATCTTTAGAGTTAGTAGCCTAATTAAACGTAAATGATTTTTAAATATAATAATTTAAATAATAAAAATACTAAAAAACAAATAATTAATGAAAAAAATACAATAAAATTCACATAAAAAAAACCCACCAGACAATAAGAATTTAAAAAAAAATAGATAAATAAATAATATAAAATCTAAATAAAATATATAAATAATAAAAAATACAAAAAATTCAGTTATGATTGTTGAGCTACATTATCTCGATATATTTTTTCATGCTATGTTTGTGATTGCGTGTTTCTCCATGCACATGGTTGAGCGTTAAAAACATGCTGGTGGTTATGTCAACTCCTAGATTTGTTAGCTTTCTTTCTTTCTTTATCAGTTCCCATTCTATCTTTCGGTGTATGGGTTCAGATGTCCCAGATGATCTTTCTCCAGGATGACCTGTCCTGCTATTTTCTGTTTCCTTCCAAAAATGTTAAATTTCTATTCTTCAATGCCTCTTTTATAGCTTCTTCCCACTTTCTCCGAGGTCTGCCTTTTGGCCTTTTACCTTGGGCCACTGTATACTGATTTAGCTATTCTATTGTCTTTCATTCTGTTTACATGCCCAAACCATCTCAATTGATTTATTTCTATCTTAGTTTTTATGCCATCTGCTTTGGTTTGATCTCTTATTTTTGTGTTTCTGATTTTGTCTCATTTAGTTTTCCCTACTACTCTTCTTAGATATTTCATTTCAGCTGCCTGTACTCTACTGTATTCTCTACTGTCTTAAGGTCCAGGTTTCACTGCCATAGAGGAGAGTAGGACAATAAACTGTGTTGTATACTGCCATTTTGGTTTTTGTTGACAATTCTTGTTTACCTACAAACGCCTTTCCTAGATGGTTATATATTGCACTTGCCTTTTGGATTCTCTGGCTGATTTCTTCTCTTAGTTTTCCCTCCTCAGAGTTAATCATTACTCATAAGGTAATTGTAGCTGTGAACTTGTTCTAAATTCTCCCTGCCCAATTAAAAATTTTGTGTTTTAGCTTCCTAGTTACTAGCATTGTTTTGGTTTTCTTTGCATTTACTCTCATTCCTCTTTTATTTAGTTCATTGTTCATAATGTTGATATTCGACTGAAGGTCACTTTCTGATTTGCCAAACAGAACTAAATCATCGGCAACTGAAAGCATTGATACATTTACTGGTTTGAGCTTCGACATACCTACATTCATTTTCTTCATTTTTAAGGATGCCTTTGCGACTGAATCCATAGATGTGATAAACAAAAGAGGACTTATGATACAACCCTGTCTTTGCCCTATATCTACATCAAATTCTGCAGATATGTTTCAGCTACTCTCACTGCACATGTTGGTTTATTGTAAAATCTTTTAATGGCTTCTATGAAATTTTGCTCTACATTGTGTTCTTTTAAGGAATGCCATAGTTCGTTCCTCACAGTGTCAAACGCCTTTTCTAGATCTATAAAACACAGGTGCAAGTCAATGTTTCTCTCAAGGAATTTTTCTATTATTTGTCTAATTGTAAATATGTGATCTTGTACACTTCTTCCTGGTCTAAATCCACTTTGATGCTCTTCAATCTGATCCTCTACTCATTTCCTTAGTCTCATTTCCAGTATCCTGACATACACTTTTCCTGGTATGCTAAGTAGTGATATCCCTCTATAGTTTGAGCATTCCATAGTTGATCCTTTCTTGTGTATTGGTACTACCGTTCCCTTTTCCAGTCGTCTGGCACCTGTTTGGACTTCGATGCTTGTTGGCATATTGCATGTAGTAGTTTGTCTGCCTCTCTCCCTTGGTTTTTAATCATTTCTGGATAAACTTGATCTGCTCCTGTGGCTTTTCCTAATTGCACTTTTCTTATAGCTGTTTGGATTTCTTCCATTGATATATCTACATCTTCAGCTGTCTTCTCTGGATTACTTTTTACTTTTACTAATTGATCTTTACTCCTTGTTTTATATGTTCAGGAGGGATTATGTAAATGTGGAAAATACTTTCTCCACGCCTCCATGATTTGACTGTCTTCTTTGATTATTTCTCCTTTGGCATTCTTAATTTGTCGTATTGGGCATGCTTTAGTCTTTCTCATGCTCTTCATTGCCCCCCCCCCCCCCCCCCCCCCAGAGCAGCTTTTGATTTCCTTAATAGCTTTCTTGAAGTCTGGCCAAACTCTTTCCATTGTTCCTGTTTTGCTTTCCACACTTCCTCTTTGGCAATCTATCCTATCCTCTCTCTCTTTGTTTGCAAGTATTCCTTGCAGACATCCTTCTTTTCTTTAATCTTAGTCTTGACGTTCTCATTCCACCATGCTGTTCTTTTCCCATCTCCTTTAATTTGTTTCCTACCACAGACCTCTTCAGTACAACTGAAGAGTGTTTCTTTATACTAATTATACAATTGCCATTTTTCTTCTATTGTGCTATCACATTCAGATCCATCTGCCTTTCACTGATAAATCTTTTTATCCTTGATTGGTATATCTCTTTTACTATTGGTTTATTTAATTCCTCTATTTTGAGTTTAGTAGCTTTCTTCTCTTTCCTTTTCTGTTTGTTTTCTTCAGTCAGCAATCTCACTTTGGCAATCACTAAGTGATAATCACTAAATATTTCTGCTCCTGTTTACTCTTGCATCCAATGTACTGTAAAAAGGAGCTGCTAACTATTATGCAGTCTATGATTGACTTTTCACACCTGTCTTCATTTACTCTTGTATATTTGTGGATATCTTTATGAGGAAAAAAGGTAATGGCTATTTTCATGTTATTCTTTCGGCAAAAATCTATTAGTCTCTCTCCATTTGGAGAAGTTGTTGTCTCTCCTTCTTTACATATTATTACTCCTGATGTTTCTATATTGTAAGCCTACTCTAGCGCTTAAATCTCCTAAAACCATTAGTTTCTGTTTGTGTTTAAGTTTCTCTGCAGCTATTTGTAAATCGTTTTTGAAGGTATCTTTTTTCTTTAGTGGCGTCTTCATTTGGTCCATAAGGTATTGATAACTTAATTTCTCTTCCTTTTGGTTTAATATTTACCTCTAATAGCTGTGGGCTTATAAATTTCCAACTTTCTATTAGTTTTTCATGCCTTTTATGCACTAGGAGAACTAATCCTGCTCTAGCTCTATCTTTGACATCTACTCCTGAGAAGATTAAAATATGTTTTGGTCCTACATTTTCTATTCCTTGTCCTTTTTTCTTTGTTTCTGTAATAGCCAAAATGTCTACTTTGAATTTTCCATTTTTTCAACTAATTCTAACTCTTCCATTTTAGTCTTATAGTTGTGTCCCTTTGTCTTTAGTTTTGATAGACTCCAGCATCGCAATATTGAAGACCCTCCTTAAATATATCAAGCTGACCAGACCTCGTTCTACTCTGCCAATTGAAGACCCTCTATAATCATATCAAGCTGACCAGACCTCGTTCTACTCTGCCCATTGAAGACCCTCTATAATCATATCAAGCTGGCCAGGCCTCGTTCTACCCATTGAAGAAGCCGTCATTGAATCTGATTGGTCGGTTCACTCACATGACACTTTTTCTTCTTTATAACTTTGTTTTGTATTCTACTACTGTATTGTATTAAGGTAGCCGGTGATGGTTGGTTGGGGTTATCGTTAGGTCCTGCTCCTTTCTTTTCAACATTTCCTTCACATGTCACTTCCTTCATCTTGCCGTTTCTTCTCAATTCACCCTGAGATCACTGCATATAGTGAATTGGGTAAATTTTTTGATAAAAAAAAAAAATAAAATTAATGAAATAATTCTTTCGTCTTATTTCCTTTTTAATTCACTGAAATCACTTCATATAGTGGATGGGGTAAATTGCAGTGGAACAAACATTATACACTGTAGACCCTAGTGTTGGCACCGGGAAACCAATGGTAGTGGTAGACGTAATTTACGGCACTGCAATTCCCACCCTAGTAACAACAAAACGACAAGAAACAATGTACCTGTGAAATTTAATCAATTATTCAATGTAACTTTAAAAGTTGATTAAAGTTGAAATGTCAAGAGGATATTAAGTTTGTAGATGTGAGGCTATACTGTACTGTAGACACATTAAAAAAAATAACCAATGTTAAAAAATTTCCAGAAACAATTGATTATATTTTAAAAAATAGATGGGAGATTCAGTACGGTTTTTTTAAATCATAAATATCATATCAAAAATGATGTTTTCTTCCTTCTCTTTAAAAAAATTCTTTTAATAAGTTTCAAAAGTTTTAAAAATGAGCAATTCAAATTATATAAAGCTTTATAAAAGAAATGGTGCAAGTTTGGAACGTTGAAATTTTTACAACAAAACCAAAGTTTAATAATAATAATAATACAAAAACAAACAAAAATTACAACAAAACAAACCCCAGACAATGGGCCTGAGTAATGAATCAGTGTTTGTTTTTATTTTTGTTTTTACTCGATAACAAAAGAAAAAGAAAAAACATTTTCATGTCATTCCAAGAAAAGATGCCAGCTAAAAATGTTTTCAAACTTCACATATGCATGGAACATATACATATACATACAGACCCTACAAAAATAAAATCCTGCAAATTTTTGTTAACCTGTGAAGAAAAACAAATTTTGCAAAAATTGACTTTTATTTACTATACACAGTGAAAGAAGTATAGAATCTCAGCTGAAACTTATAACATTCATAAGAATATAAAGTATTTAATGCAATGAAGATCTAGAATATCAAGTAAAAAAATCTGGCAGACATCTCTGATTGATTAATTAAGTTTCTTCACGGCCTTTAAGTTTAAGGTCCATAGAGCCAGAGCTTATCCTGCTTTCTATAGCGTTGAGCGAAACAGGTGATAATAATCATCACCTGGACAGGACGCCAGTCTGACGCAGGTTTTTTACTCCCAAGCTAGCGCCTGTACCCATTTGTACCTGGGCCGAGTGGGAGAAATGCATGTTCAGTGTCTTTCCCAAGCAACACAACATCAGTCCAGCTTTGCCAGGATTTGAACCTGGGATCTCATGATTCCAAGTCTGGCAGCCTAACCACTCGGTCACCGATGCCACGACGTCCCTGATTGGTCAGTTTAAAAAAGCAGGCCGATTGGCATCATATAAGCAGACATGATATACAATATAGGCATCCATACACAAAGGTTTGAAAATGAGACAGGAAAATGGCACATTGTTTAAGATCACGAAGAAATACATGTACCAAAAGGCTTTCAGTTACAAGCAATAACAGATGGATGAATGCATTGTTATTCTACATACTCTGTGCTACAAATGGCAAAAAGAAATATTAACAGTGAGGCAAGGGGCATGTCGAAAGTGAAGGATAATGACATTAAATAATATTAAAGTTAAAGCCCCATAGGAACAAAGACAAGACAACATCACAAATACATGGAATAATCATAGGAAAAAAAAATTGGCCACCATGGAGATTGAACCTGCAATCTCTGCGTTGGCACCAATCACCTTGCAATGAAAAGAGAACCATCTGTCTATCCTTTTAATTTTAACCATTTATCTACCTACTATCCTACTATTCGTCTGTTTGTCTATCTGACTGCCAATCTAGATGTGGGTGGTTGACTGCGCTACTGGTAGGTAAAACTTCTTTCCTTTCTCTCTTTCACTTGTTTTCCACCCCGTCGTTTCCTCGCAATTCACCATGAGATCGGGTTAGGATTCAATTGTGAGGTTACACAGGTAGATGTGAAGGTACTATTCCAACTTTTTAAGTATAACCAAATCAAAATGGCAGGCTAGCTGACTGAATGAAAATGACACTCACAAAGGCGGGGAAACAATGAAGTTAACATTAATTCGAAGTCACTTTTGGCAGAAAATTTTAGCAAACAAAAATGATCTGGGGATGATTTAAGGCCTACGTGCAAAATATTGTTACTCTTAGTGGCCATTCAACAGAACCTTTGGTGAACAAAGATCGACCAACTCATAATTATATATATGTATACCTCGTTCATCTCACTGTTTCCTCTCAATTTACTTTGAGATTATCTCATATGCTCAACTAGGGAAATTACAATGAAAGAAACAGTCTTTCTCAATTTTAAAAATAATTTTCTTTGTATTATTTTTGCACCTACTTGACTGTCATTACCTGTCTATTGTAATTCAATTCCTAAATTAAAAATTTAAAACACGACACCAACAACGACACCTTCCCTATGGTGCATTTGATAAATCCTCTTTGCGTCTAAACACTACAAAACACAAAACAATGTGCGTAAAGAATGAGTTTTGGGTTAAAAAATAATAGTTAGTAGGCTAATACAATTATAGCATCATGTGCCAAAAATATTCTGAAAAAAAAAAAAAAAAAAAGAAAAGGTTCCAAACAGTGGAAAGGTCTGTATTATAATAAGCATATTTGAACAACAAGAAAAAATCATCTTCCGGGAGATAAAGAATTTAATAAAAAATTGATAAAATAGCATGTGACCATTTTATACAACACTAAAGGTACGTTTTTTGACAATGAAGACACTACTACGACTTCACTATAGGCCATGGTATTTTCTTGAGCATTCTGGATTCAAATGAATTTATGTTGGTTGTTTTAAAATTACCTTTCCTGGTAAAAAACCCATCAAAATAGGGGGAGTGGACCCACAAATCCTCAATTGGTCCATATTACAAATCTCTCCCATGTTGTTCTATGTAGATTTTTCATATTCTCCTAAGAATAAACCTTCTAGCACCAACCATAATAAAGTTTACAGAACAACCAAAAAAAATCCTGCCAGCACCAACCAATTATAAAGTTTACAACAACAAAAAGCCTGCCAGCACCAGCCATAATTATAAAGTTTACAAAAATAAACAAAATTAAAAAATAAACAATTGCGTAATGGAATGTCAAATTTCAAATACAGGTTAATCATTTTTTCCTGACCCTTTACAGTTTCAACAACAGTAACCTTTGAACTTTAAAACACAACACTCAGATGGTGTGTTTTCCTGCATCACAGCAAGGCATACATCGCACACACAAAAAAAAAGAAAAAAAGTGACTTTTTTCAAGAGAGCGTCCTTAACCGCGAAGCAACACACGCTAGAGCTGTGTCAAACTATCGAACCATCTGATGATCTGAAAATCTCAGACTCAAAGCAAGTCTGGTCTGAGCATTGGATTTGGATGCAAGTCAGTCCGCATACAGCAATTTAACCCCAGAAGTCAATTCAGTCTGAAAGTCAAATCAGTCTGAAAAGCAATTCAATCCGAAAGGCAAACTCAGTCCGAAAGTCAACAAATCGGTCCGAGACTCAATACTTATCCCTCCTTCTCTCTCATATTCACACACTCACTCTCACAACAAACATACACCAAGGCATCTTTCTGGTGTCTTCAGTCTCCGTCATCGTTTTCCCAATCCGTCCTTTGATGTTGGGACACGAATGCGTGTCATTGTCACCGTCACCAATGCTGCAGCTGTGACCTCTCCTGCCATCGTGTAAGCAGCAACCACGAGACAGTGTTAGTAATATAGAACAGAGATAAAAATATTTGTATTTATTTATAACGGTAGTAAAATTTCACTGAGTATCCTGATTTTATCGAGGGAGGATCTCGTTGTCTTGTTTGAAAAAAACTACAGGCATGAATCTAAATCTAAATACCTTGATCTAATCAAAATTACTTTTATTTCCATTCATGTTTACAAAGGTTCCTAGCTCATTCTCAATCTAATTCTGGAGGAGTTCCATAGTCCGTTTCCAGCTATTATTTTAATATCTATAACCTAATCTTGCCTCAAATGGAGAAGGGGTGGAGGGGTGGAGGGGGGAGCAGGTTGGGGATTCAAGGGAGCAGTCGGGGTGAGGGTGGGAGGGTGGTTAGAGTTAGGGATCACACCGTCTGAGATCTGAGAGCCTTTAGGTCGGTCTGTCCGAGGTCCGCAACTCGCAGAAATTTTGAGTCTGACCCAGCTCTAACGTGCGCTGCGTAAGTAAGACATGCCACTTTTTGTGGGGCAACGAGGTAGCGTTGTTTACATTACTTGAGAGTTTCACTGCTTGTCATGATTTTCAGCGTTTTGATTTACTCATAGTTTAATTGTTTCCCCAGAAGAAGAATACCTTAAAACAATGCTGTCTGCGGTGCTCCGCAAAAAGTCACATGCCTTACCTGTGCAGTGTGTGCGTTGATTCACGGTTAATGAGCTAGGAGAACTCAAGATTTATAAATCAGACAATTAATAAATAAAGTTAATAAGTAAATAAAGAAAATAAAACGATTTTGAACGGTCTGTCCGCGGACAAGGAGCAGGCATTATATACATGTATATAATTTTTCCTCTCTATCTACATTTGTCCATAGTATCCTCTTTATGAACTTGATAAATACAAATACAGTGGCAACATTCTGTAAAGATTTTATTACAAAATAAACATTCTCAAAATAATTGTTTTTATCAAAATGTTAATTAAGTACCAATGATATATGAAAAATCAAAGATAAACGCAAAAAATAAAAATAAAACAAAAAAAAAACTCAAATATAAAAACTAATAAAAAAAAATTCAAAAGGCCCCCAAAACTCAAATATAACTGTTAGATTACTAGAATAGCACAAAGCATAGCCAAAATGCCAAAACAAAGGCCCCCTAGAATGCCAAAATGTCAAAACAAAGACCCCAAGAATGCCAACAGCCGATGGACTGGCAGGTTTTTTATTTGTTTCCAATGGACTCCGTCCTTACGTATAACACATATTTACATATTATATCGATGGTGAAATATGCAAACCATGCAGCAAGTCTAAAATAAATAACACCCTTTTTTCCACTTTTTTAACATTTGGAAGAAGCCCCTTAGAATAGATGCTTCGTCTAGTTAGGATTCCGTGGCACAAGAACCAATAGAAACCTATATAATGACTATATGAGCAATCCTTGTATCCATATTGGGTCTAGTTTTTGATACTTGTACACCATGTATGTCTGTGAAAATAGATTAAAATGCACAGCATCATTTTCTTTGATTTTCTCAAAACATCCAAATTGGACGGTTTGTGACTTTCACCATCGATATATGTATTAAATACACCTGAAATTTCGTACTTGCTAAAGGTCTTATTTACTTACAGCTAAAAATCAGATTTCATGGGTCAACAATTCACATCTCTATGCCTATAAGATACCAGGCCGACAAGGGTGAAGGCCAAGACCCTTAGCCACTTAGACTTCATGAACTCATGGGAGTGAGTGAAATTCCTTCTAAGCCAATATGGCCCGTAGAACCAGAGCACAGCTGAATTTCTATAGCCTATAGTGTAAAGTGGAACGGGAGACAGCCCACATTGGCTCCTGGACAGGACGTTAGTCTGTTGCAGAATTTACTCCCAGATGATGCAGGTACCCATTTCACCTAGATCAGCGGGAAGACCCATGTTATTGTTAGACGTCTTTCCCATGGAACTTCAATACAACATCAGACCTGTCACTGCCTGCAGGATGTGAATCCTGGATGACACGATCCTAAGTCCGGCAGCCTCATTGCTTGGCCACCACTGCCCCTTAACACTCAACTTAGGAGACTGAAAACAAAATTCAGTCTTTGACCTCCCTACCCAAGGAGGAAATAAAAACCTGTTCTTGTTTACAATCAATCATATGTTTAAAATGTTTGACCGATATGATCCTTTCAGTTGTAGAAATCTGGACATCAAACAGCTTGAAATCAAACAGAAAAAGTTGTTTTCAAAAGTACCGTAGTACAGTGTAAATCTAAATAAACTCAACATAAATTAGATCATTATGGTCGTAATTGTAAAAATTTCCAACAAACAATAAAAACCTCCTAACAAGAAACATAAATTTTTGATTTATTTCACAATGCATAAAGGTAACTGTAATAAACAAGACAAAACAAGATGACTAACAGTTTGTTGACTATTGAGACTGACATATCTACAAAATACAGGTGTCAATGCACATATCGCTGGTAGAAATTTCAATTGTTGTATCTCCAGTCTGAATAATGAAAATTGGATAATAAGTGTAATGATGAAAGCAGAATCAAATTTTAGCGTCAAATTAATTGTTGTGTGTCGCACACATAATTATTTTTGCCCCTTTTTGGCAATTCAACCAAATTGCAACTCCAAGAAAATTGAGAGCTTGAGAAACCTTGAAGGTGTTTTTTCTAAAAATTTAAAACTAGGAGATATGCCATTTAATGTTCTATTACCAGTGATACAATAATATGTAAGCGATCCTTATGCAGATTGAGTAGAAATACACAAATGTACAAAACAGCATTTTTATTTTAACGCGTTGTTATGGGATTAAATTGTTTTTGGTAATTAAATATCATTCACTCAAATTCAAATACATTATTGTTTAAATGACATTTATAGACAAGTATTGAAGAAAAAAAGATAAAAGAATTGAGAAACAACATTATGAAAGGTTTTCAACAAAATTGTCATATTGATACAGTGCAATGTCTTTTCCTTGGTACTGTCAAAGCGGAGGTCAGCCATGAGACAGAAAAAAGTCCTTGGACGACATCCTTTTACATGCACATGAGCAGACTGATCATGGTGCAAATCATGACAGACAGGAAGAGGCTGGTCAAGGTCACGGCACTGTCACTATCACATGGGTCAGAGGTGCAGACGGGGCTGTCCTTCAAAGCCAATGGAATTTCTTTCACTTTTTCTGATGAGGGAGAAATACAGCAAAAAGATAATAAATAAAAGGTTGGTATAAATTCAACTGTCTGAGAGAGTAAACAAAGACAGACAATCTTTTCTTCAACAGTGCGACAACTGTCTCAGAGCGACAAGCAAGGACTCAATTTTAGCATTGTTCGAATAAATTATGTCCTAGGCAAACCTATAAATCAAAGTGAATAAATTATGTTTAAGCTATAGTGAATAAATTACGCCCCTATTATCATTGTGCCTGTCACCCCTCGTGGGGGTATAGGCCAGCAACAACAGCCCTCTGTCCTGTGCCATCTTTTTCAATCTCTTTCAAAGACATCAACTACCTCCCAGTTCTCTTCCCGTGTATTTCTTGGTCTTCTCCTTTTTCTGTGGCCCTGCGGATTCCATATGAAAGCGTGTCGGTTGAAGTTTGCTGGTGGTCTACTCAAAGTGTGTGCAATCAACCGCCAACGCCTTTTCCTGTTTTGTTACAGATCTTCGTTTGTAATTGTTTCTGGCCAGTGAATTTTAAATATGTTTCTAAGGCATTTGTTAATGAATATCTGTAAGTGTAAGCTAGACAGGATTCTTTTGCGGCAGGACCTGAAGGGATTTTTTTGCTTTTGAGTAAAGGTTTTTGTTTTTAGTACGCACATGAATAACTGCCAAAATACAGTCATTCTATATCATTGAAAAGTTTGTAGCGTCCTTGGTTGCCATAGAAACGGCCGCCATCTTGGATTTTGACTCAATTTTCAAAATCTATCTCCTCCCTTAGTTATGAATAAAATCACTCAAAACCTGTGCAGTTCGTCTTTTCCATTCAAAATCTAAAAAGAGTGACGTCAGGTTTTTCGATATTTTGGATAGCTTTATTAAATGAATTTTAAAAATACTATATATCGTGAATGTACAAAAATGGTGTTTTTATTACAAAAAGAAATAATTTCTCGAAAAGTTAACAATATATAAAAAAAACCTGATGTCATTCTATTAACATTGACAAGAGGAACCTGTGTGCCAAATATAATACAAATTGTTCGGTAAATGGCGGAGGAGATGTGCAGTTTTTTCCTCTATATCCTATGCTTATGCGTGTGTTTACATACACACTGATGTGCAACTCCTCTTACATCACACAGCGATGGCTGATGAGTCCATTCGCTGACGGCAGAAAGGAGGTCAAAGTCGGTGTTGCCACATTTGGTGATTAACCGCCAATATACTGGTTTTAACTGCCATTTTCTCAGTCAGTGTTAGGGTAATTTACGTCAAAATTTTGATTGTTCTTACCTACCCTCGCCTACAAAATTTTTTGTAAAAAAAAATAAATATACGTCATATGGACATTTTTCTACCATGGACTTGTACATAAATGATTGTTCTACACGAATATGCAAAGAACAGGAAATCAACCCTTTGGTCCAAAACTCGCCAGTCCCCCTAGGGAATAAATCATGTCCTATGCTGTCCTATAAATCAAAGTTAATAAATTACGTCCTATGCAGTCCTATAAATCAAAGTGAATTAATTATGTCCTGTGCTATCCTATAAATCATAGTGAATGAATTACGTTCTATGTAGTCCTATAAATCAAAGTGAATAAATTACGTCCTATGCAGTCCTATAAATCAAAGTGAATAAATTACGTCCTATGCTGTCCTATAAATCAAAGGGAATGAGTTACGTCCTATAAATCAAAGGGAATGAATTACGTCCCTATGCTATCCTATAAATCAAAGGGAATGAGGTACGTCTATGCCGTCCTATACATCAAAGGGAATGAGTTACGTCCTATGCTATCCTATAAATCAAAGGGGAATAAATTATGTGCTTTGCTGCTATATAAATCAAAATAAGTAATGTCCTATTCTTCCCTATAAATCAAAGGGAATGAATTAAGTCCTATGCTGTCCTATAAATCAAAGGGAATGAATTATGTCCTATACTATCCTATAAATCAAAGGGAATGAATTACGTCCTATGCTGTCCTATAAATCAAAGGGAATGAATTACGTCCTATGCTGTCCTATAAATCAAAGGGAATGAGTTACGTCCTATGCTATCCTATTAATCAAAGGGAATGAGTTACGTCTATGCTATCCTATGAATCAAAGGGAATGAATTACGTCCTACGCTGTCCTATAAATCAAAGGGAATGAGTTACGTCCTATGCTATCCTATTAATCAAAGAGAAATGAGTTACGTCCTATGCTATCCTATGAATCAAAGGGAATGAGTTAATTCCTATGCTGTCCTACAAATCAAAGGGAATGAGTTACGTCCTATGCTATTCTATAAATCAAAGGGAATAAATTATGTGCTTTGCTGCTATATAAATCAAAATAAGTAATGTCCTATTCTTCCTATAAATCAAAGTGAATGAATTACATCCTATGCTATCCTATGAATTAAAAAGAACAAATTACGTCCTACGCAGTCCTATAAATCAAAGTGAATAAATTACGTCCTATGCAGTCCTATAAATCAAAGTGAATAAATTACATCCTATGTTGTTCTATAAATCAAAGTGAATAAATACGTCCTATGCTGTCCTATGAATCAAGGTGAATAAATTACATCTTATGCAGTCCTTTAAATGAAATTGAATAAATTACGTCCAATGCAGTCCTATGAATCAAAGTGAATAAATTACATCTTATACAGTCCAAAAATGAAACTGAATAAATTACGTCCAGTGCTGTCCTATAAATCAAAGTGAATGAATCACGTCCTATGCAGTCCTATAAATCAAAGTAAAAAATTTCTTTCTATGCAGCCCTATAAATAAAAATAAATAAATTACGTCCTATACTGTCCTATAAATCAAAGTAAATAAATTACGTCCTATGCTATCCTACAAATCAAAGTGAATAAATTACATGCTATGCTGCTCTATAAATCAAAATAAATAAAGTATGTCCTATTCTGACCTATAAATCAAAATAAATAAGTTATGTCCTATGCAGTCCTATAAATCAAAGTGAATAAGTTACGTCCTATGCAGTCCTATAAATCAAAGTGAATAAGTTATGTCCTATGCAGTCCTATAAATCAAAATAAATAAGTTATGTCCTATGCAGTCCTATAAATCAAAGTGAATAAGATACGTCCTATGCAGTCCTATAAATCCAAAGTGAATAAGTTACGTCCTATGCAGTCCTATAAATCAAAATTAAAAAGTTACATCCTATGCAGTCCTATAAATCAAAATAAAGAAGTTATGCAGTCCTATAAATCAAAATGAAGAAATTACGTCCTATGCAGTCCTATAAATCAAAATGAATAAGTTACGTCCTATGAACCCTATAAACCAAAATGAATAAGTTAGATCCTATGCAGTCCTATAAATCAAAATAAAGAAGTTATGTCCTATGCAGTCCTCTAAATCAAAATAAAGAAGTTACGTCCTATGCAGTCCTATAAATCAAAATGAATAAGTCACGCCCTATGCAGTCCTATAAACCAAAATGAATAAGTTACGTCCTATGCAGTCCTATAAACCAAAATGAATAAGTTATGTCCTATGAAGTCCTATGAATCCTACAAACCAAAATGAATAAGTTACGTCCTATAAACCAAAATGAATAAGTTACGTCCTATGCAGTCCTATAAATCAAAATAAAGAAGTTACGTCCTATGCAGTCCTATAAACCAAAATAAAGAAGTTACGTCCTATGCAGTCCTATAAATCAAAATGAATAAGTTACGTCCTATGCAGTCCTATAAATCAAAATGAATAAGTTACATCCTATGCAGCCCTATAAATCAAAATGAATAAGTTACGTCCTATGCAGTCCTATAAATCAAAATGAATAAGTTACGTCCTATGCAGTCCCATAAATCAAAATGAATAAGTTACGTCCTATGCAGTCCTATAAACCAAAATGAATAAGTTACGTCCTATAAACCAAAATGAATAAGTTACGTCCTATGCAGTCTTATAAACCAAAATGAATAAGTTACGTCCTATAAATCAAAATGAATAAGTTTCGTCCTATGCAGTCTTATAAACCAAAATGAATAAGTTACGTCCTATAAACCAAAATGAATAAGTTACGTCCTATAAACCAAAATGAATAAGTTACGTCCTATAAATCAAAATGAATAAGTTTCGTCCTATGCAGTCTTATAAACCAAAATGAATAAGTTACGTCCTATAAATCAAAATGAATAAGTTTCGTCCTATAAACCAAAATGAATAAGTTACGTCCTATAAACCAAAATGAATAAGTTACGTCCTATAAATCAAAATGAATAAGTTTCGTCCTATGCAGTCCTATAAACCAAAATGAATAAGTTTCGTCCTATGCAGTCCTATAAATCAAAGTGAATAAATTACATCCTATGCTGAAATTAGCAACTAGAACAGGCTGTCAAACATACATACATGTAGTCCCATCCCAAAGCCTTGATAATCTCCTACACTCTTTTTACCCTAGCATAATAAGGCTGCATGATAAACTACCCATACAAATATAACTATGTAGTAACACTGAAGAATAAAGATAAAATGGATCAATTTTCTTGAAACAAATTTGTTATTAACGACAAAACAAAATCATACGCGCTAACAGAAATAGTGTTAGTCAAATCATGGGCTTAGAACTACGTTGTCATAACTACACATCTAACGATTTTGGTGCTAAAATCATCATCGTCAGATTCACTGTCGTCAATTGTCCTGTCTCACAAACAAGTTGTGACCAAAATTCGGTCTACATTTGTCACAAAATTCACTTGCATTTTGTTTTCACTTCAAAATTTTCTTTCTACAACTTTTCTTCTTCTTCTCAAAATGAGTTTATGTGTTGTTAGAATGGTAAGATTCTGAGCCGCGAAATATCATTATGAGAAAGAAAAACGCATCCACTGACCGGGTTCATAGTAAGAGTACAATTGGGTGGATCCTGGCAGCTGTACAGCGAAATCCATCTGTCGCTCTATGTCTGCATGCAGGCACACACTGTGGGTGGGCAGCTGAGATGAAAGTGGGACGCGTAAGAACATAATGATATAGATTAATCAATATAGACACCCGATAAGAACATAATGATATAGATTAATCAATATAGACACCCGATAAGAACATAATGATATAGATTAATCAATATAGACACCCGATAAGAACATAATGATATAGATTAATCAATATAGACACCCGATAAGAACATAACGATATAGATTAATCAATATAGACACCTGATAAGAACATATTGATATTGATTAATCAATAGACATGTGATAAGAACATAATGATATAGATTAATCAAGACAGACATTTGTTAGAACATAATGATATAGATTAATCAAGACAGACATTTGTTAGAACATAATGATATTGATTAAGCAATACAGACATGTCATAAGAACATAATGATATTGATTAATAAATACAGACACCTGATATTAACATAATGATATAGATTAATCAATATAGACATGTCATAAAAAACATGATGATATAGATTAATCAATAAAGACACATTGTAAGAACATAATGATATAGATTAATCAATATACACATGTCGTAAGAACATAATGATATATATTAATCAATATACACATGTCATAAGAACATAATGATATTGATTAATCAATACTGATCAATTGGTTTCATTGCCATTCACCCCCTGCCTGTCGTATGCAGCGATCACAAGATGAATTAATACGAAACAGCAAGACGAATGAAAGACATGAATGTGTAAGAGTGAAGAGAAAGAAGTAGGACCTACCAGTAATACCCACCAATCAAACCAATTTGGAAACAAGACAATTTCTTTTTTTAGTTTGTTTCATTAAAATTTACTTAACCCCTCATATGCAGTGATCTCAGCATGAATTGAGAGGAAATAGCAAGATGAAAGATTAATAAAAGAGAGAAATAAAAGAAGACGACCTACCAACAGCACTCGCCAACTGCCCACGAAACAAGACAGAACACAAGTGCATAAAGATTCTGACTGACTTATTAATACAGAAATGTGAAACAACAAGGAATCTTTCAGAAACTAGTACGTCTATAGATAAAGAAGTTATAGAAACAAAGAAGAAAACAGTATGATCAATATACACAAAGAGACTTATCAATACAGACATGTGATACGGCAAGGAACCTTTCAGAAACTAACACGTCTATAGACAGAGAAGTTAGAGAAACAAAGAAGAAAACAAATGGGATTAATACACACAGAGACTTATCAATACAGACAGGTGATATGGCAAGGAACCTTTCAGGAAACTAGCATGTCTATTGACAGAGAAGTTAGAGAAACAAAGAAGAAAACAGTATGATACACACAAAGAGACTTATCAATACAGACATGTGATACGGCAAGGAACCTCAGGAAACTAGCATGTCTATAGACAGAGAAGTTAGAGAAACAAAGAAGAAAACAAATGGGATTAATACACACAGAGACTTATCAATACAGACAGGTGATATGGCAAGGAACCTTTCAGAAACTAGCACGTCTATAGACAGAGAAGTTAGAGAAACAAAGAAGAAAACAAATACGATCAATACACACAAAGAGGGAAGCAGGGTAGATCAAATTTGTTTGTTTGTTTGTTTAATTGAAAATTACCCTGTCAAACCATGTACAATGATATCTCAGGGTGAATTAAGAAGAGGAAACAGCAAGATGAAAGAGAAGTGAAAGTGAAAGTGAAAGCGGGCAAGGAAAGAAGTAGAGCCTAACAGGAGCACCCGCCAATCGCCTGTGGGTAAATTAAAACAGTAAACAGCAAGTTGAAAAGGCTTGTAAAACAGGGAAGAAAATAGAGAAGAAGGACCTGCCAGTAGCACCAGCTAACTGTCCACTGAAGAAAGTCAAAAAGTGAAATACGGAAAGAAAGACAGACCAACAGAAAGAGAGAAAAGGAAATAAGAAAGAAAAGGAGAAAGAAAAATAAGGGAAAATAAATAAATAAATAAATAGAACAAGAGAGGAGATATGTAACTCTGATTGGTCTCCCTTGTCGACACAAAGTCGTCTTTCTCACCTGGTCCATGTAGAAGTGAATGGCCTCTTCATTCACCTCGACTTTGCTGGCAAACGGATTCATGATCAACAGCTCAGCCTCTGTGTGAACAGGCCT
>JAXRKP010000731.1:172500-187500 GCA_037039925.1 Doris montereyensis
CTACTCTAGCATTTAAATCTCCTAAAACCATTAATTCCTGTTTGGGTTTGAGATTCTCTGCAGCTATTTGTAAATCATTTTCGAAGATATCTTTTTTTCTTTGGGGGCATCTTCGTTTGGTCCATAAGCTATTAATAATTTAATTTCTCTTCCTTTTGGTTTAATATTTACCTCTATTAGCCGTGGGCTTACAAATTTCCAACTTTTTTAGTAGCATTTCTTGCCTTTTATGCATTAGGAGGCCTACTCCTCCTCTAGCTCTATCTTTGACATCTACTCCTGAGAAGATTAAAGTATAATTTGGTCCTACATTTTCTATTCCTTGTCCTTTTTTCTTTGTTTCTGCAATAGCCAAAATGTCTACTTTGAATTTTTCCATTTCTCCAGCTAATTCTAACTCCTTTCCATTAATTGCCCTAACATTCCATGTTCCAAAAATCACAGTCCGTCTTCTTTTCCAAAGTCGTCTTCGAAAGTTCAAGCCGGGTATATCATTTTATATATTACTTTGAATCGGGTTGTTTTGGATAAGTAGGGATTAGTCTACTGTACCCTAGGTAGATGGTGGGGCTGCCACCTTGAGGCCCCCTATCGGGCCTTGTTATTTTCTGTCAGGGTTAACTCCCTTAGCCTTTAGTCATTCAAGACCAGCCTGCAAGGCAGCGGGTTGTTACTTTCAGTCAGGATTAACTCCCTAGCCTTTGGTCAGTCAAGACTGGCCTGCAAGGCAGCAGGTTATTTTCTTTCAGGGTCAACTCCCTTAGCCTTTGGTCAGCAAGACCTGCCTGCAAGGCAGCAGGAGACTCGTGGAGGTGCTTACCTGTCCACTGCCTGGATATATATATATATATATATATATATATATATATATATATATATATATATATATATATATATATATATATATCCGTATATATATATATATATATATATATATATATATATATATATATATATATATATATATATATATGGATATCATTATATATATATATATATATATATATATATATATATATATTTATATAAGCATGCCCAGAGACAATGGTGGGTTTATCTTTATAATGAAGAGTGGTCCCTCAAACTTTGACTCCATTAAACACAGAAAATGCTGTTTCAAACACGGGGATATCAATAAAAAATTATTAGATCGAGTCAGTACTCGATATTGAGGTTTCACAGGATTTTTATTGTAATAACCGAAAATCGATGAATCAGAAATAATAACAAACGTCCTTGACAAGAGGCAAACAATCTCCTTTCAATAAATTCTAATACCGTCATTTTTGTTTATTTGTTCATGTTAATGAAATTTACACCTATCCACCATATGCAGTGATCTCAGAGTGAAAGGAAAGAAGTAGGACCTACCAGTAGCCCCCGCTAACTACTCACAATGCTGCCTTGATCCAAATGTTAGTACCATGTACCATAAGAATTGTCTGTTCCTTGTATTTCTATCACTTTTATTTCTATGGGGGCTTTAATATTATCTAATATCATTGTCCTTCATTTTCCATATGACCCATTGCCTCACTGTTTGCATTTACGTTTACAGATCTATGTTAGATGTACTTCATTCAGAGGCACACTTTATATTGTAATGCCTTTATTCATCAGTATTCAAATGATTGTTTATAAAAAAAAATAATACTAGGTTTAGATCTAAAAAAAATTGTAGTTTAGAAGAACACAAAAGGAACAAAAACTGTTAGTCTTTTTTCTATTTTTTATTGATATCTATTATTATTATTATTATTATTATTATTATTATTATTATTATTATTATTATTATTATTATTATTATTATTATTGTTATTATTGTTGTTATTATTATTATTATTATCACAATAGAGTTTAATCAACAATGTTAGTATTTTTTTGTTGAAAACAATTATTTATAAACTTTTCTTGGGTCTGACGATTCACTCATACTGTTAAGAGACTCGTGCTGGATGGACCACACCTACGCACTCTTAAACTACTGTATCGGCTTGTGGTTTTGGTTCATTTGCATAATCTGACTGTACTACATTGTCCTTTTGTTTCTTCAGGACGATTTCTTCTTTCCGTTCTTTAACTTCTTTTTCTTCGCCATTTTCTTTTTCTTCGCCATTTTCTTTTGCTGGTTTTCATCTTTTTGCTGGTTTTCATCTTTTTGCTGGTTTTCATCTTTTTATTGATCTTTTTGCTGGTTTTCATCTTTTTGGTGATCTTTTTGCTGGTTTTCATCTTTTTGCTTAGGCTCTCCGTTCTGCTTGACTTGGACATGGTTTGCCACTTCAATTCTATCAGATTGATCTTTTTCAACACTGCTGGACTTGCCATTCGTTGCTGACTCGTCTGTGATGATCTTATTTGATCCTTCACTCTTGGTTGACTCATCCTTTACGATGCTAGAATCTTCCGACTTCTTTGTATCCGCTTCCTCAGCGATGCCCGAGTTTCCCTCTTTTGTCTTCAACTCCGCATCTTTTGCCGACTCGCATTTTGCGTCTTTCTGTTTGGCATCCGTTTCCCTTCGGTGAAGACTTTCCTGACTTGAAATCTTTTGTTTGCGACACTTTGTCTTGATCAGTCTCTGACTCAGATTTCTTCAACTTTTTTTGCCTCTCCGTGATTTGAGACGCATCTTTGTTTGGCAATTCTTTATCTTTTGAACCAGCATCGATTGGCATTTCATCTGCCTTATCTGGATTTGCAGCTTTACCGTCATCAGTGGGTTTTGTGATTTGTTCTTTGTCCGTCGAGGATGATTCTTTGTGGACATCTCCAACCATGTCATCCTTGCATTTGGCTTTCTCATGACCTGACAAGTCGGCGGTTATGGGGCCAGGCTCCTTCGTAACCTTATTCTCATCTTTGTCCGAGGACACTTCAGATTTAGTCGATTGCTGGTCAGTCACGACCTTACTGTCTTTACTTTTATCTGTAATGTCTGATTTGTCAGATCCTTCTTTGGCATTTTTTTCGAGATTACACAAAGGGCTTCTCTTTTCCGATTTATCATCTGTAGATTTTTCTCCGGTTTCATTGCTAAGATCATGAAGTTTCCTTGGAGAAACATTCTCGTTCTTGGTTTGTTCGATCACGGCTGAAGACATTGTTTTACCTTTGATTAGAACAAGGACCAAAAGTCGATATGCCAAAGAGGATAGTGAATCCACACCACACAGACTCGCACAAAGGCCAAATCAGGAAAGAGCCCAAACTGTTAAGTCTTAGTGAATAAAACTGCTAGTCATGTTTGGATTCGTGTGAAAGACCTTGTTAATGAAACTCCTTCGTAATTAGATTGGTTGGTAGTGTGCTTTCTTTTATGGCGACGAGATGGATGCTGGAGCAGAGGTTTGGGGGCTCAATCCTCATAAGCCATTTTTTTTTTATCTATTCCTTGTATTCATCTTGTCTTTGTTCCTATGGAGCTTTAATGTTATTTGATGTCATCATCCTACAATAAGAACCTAAAACTGGCTATTTAAGCCAAGCTTGGCATATAGGCAATTCTTTATTTTGCTACTCGCTACACAGGAAAGTTGAGAGCGATGAATAAGGACATGAAATAAATCATATTGAAACTCCAATTGGGAAAAATATGAGAGAAAAATACAAAGGAATCAAAAGACAAAACAATTTGACACCAGACAGAATCATCATCGATATGCGGCAGTGGTCTTGTGCACTTCTCTGTCATTCTGTAGTTAAACAGTGGACAAACTTGTCTTTAAATAATACCCCAAGCCTTTCGGAAAAAAATCAAAATCGAAACATCGATCATCGACCAGTGCTTCCTTTATGCACGGATAAAAGAAAGTGCGAGAGGAAGACCTGGGATATCCAAAGTGACCATGTCCATCCAAAGTGGCCATGTCCATCCAAAGTGGCCATGTCCATCTAAAGTGACCACATCCATCCAAAGTGACCATGTCCATCTAAAGTGGCCATGTCCATCCAAAGTGGCCATGTCCATCTAAAGTGGCCATGTCCATCCAAAGTGGGCATGTCCATCCAAAGTGACCATGTCCATCCAAAGTGGCCATGTCCATCCAAAGTGACCATGTCCATACAAAGTGGCCATGTCCATCCAAAGTGACCATGTCCATCCAAAGTGACCATGTCCATCCAAAGTGGCCATGTCCATCCAAAGTGGCCATGTCCATCCAAAGTGGCCATGTCCATCCAAAGTGACCATGTCCATCCAAAGTGGCCATGTCCATCCAAAGTGGCCAGGTCCATCCAAAGTGACCATATCCATCCAAAGTGACCATGTCCATCCAAAGTGGCCATCTCCATCCAAAGTGGCCATGTCCATTCTAGTGACCATGTCCATCCAAAACCATGTCCATCCAAAGTGACCATGTCCATCCAAAGTGACCATGTCCATCCAAAGTGGCCATGTCCATCCAAAGTGACCATGTCCATCCAAAGTGACCATGTCCATCCAAAGTGACCATGTCCATCCAAAGTGACCATGTCCATCCAAAGTGACCATGTCCATCCAAAGTGGCCATGTCCATCCAAAGTGGTCCATGTCCATCCAAAGTGGCCATGTCCATCCAAAGTGACCATGCCCATCCAGAGTGGCCATGTCTATCCAAAGTGGCCATGTCCATCCAAAGTGACCATGTCCATCCAAAGTGGCCATGTCCATCCAAAGTGACCATGTCCATCCAAAATGACCATGTCCATCCAAAGTGGACCATGTCCATCCAAAGTGGCCATGTCCATTCTAGTGATCATGTCCATCCAAAGTGACCATGTCCATCCAAAGTGACCATGTCCATCCAAGGTGGTCATGTCCATCCAAAGTGGCCATGTCCATCCCAAGTGACCATGTCCATCCAAAGTGGCCATGTCCATCCAAAGTGACCATGTCCATGCAAAGTGACCATGTCCATCCAAAGTGACCATTCCATCCAACGTGACCACATCCATCTAAAGTGACCACATCCATCCAACATGACCACATCCATCTAAAGTGACCACATCCATCTAAAGTGACCACATCCATCTAAATTGATCCCATCAATCCAAAATGACCATTCCATCCAATGTGACCACATCCATCTAAAATGACAACATCCATCTAAAGTGACCACATCCATCTAAAGTGATCATTCCATCCAACGTGACCACATCCATCTAAAGTGACCACATCCATCTTAAGTGACCACATCTATCTAAAGTGACCACATCTATCTAAAGTGATCACATCAATCCAAAATGACCATTCCATCCAACGTGACCACATCCATCTAAAGTGACCACATCCATCTAAAGTGGTCACATCCATATCCAAAGTGAGCATGTCTATCCAAAGTGACCATGTCCATCCAAAGTGACCATGTCCATCCAAAGTGACCATGTCCATCTAAAGTGACCATGTCCATCTAAAGTGACCATGTCCATCCAAAGTGACCATGTCCATCCAGTGACCATGTCCATGCAAAGTGACCATGTCCATCCAAAGTGGCCATGTCCCAAAGTGACCATGTCCATCCAAAGTGACCATTTCCATCCAAAGTGACCATGTCCATGCAAAGTGACCATGTCCATCCAAAGTGGCCATGTCCCAAAGTGACCATGTCCATCCAAAGTGATCATGTCCATCCAGTGACCACAATCCATCTAAAGTGACCATCCCAAAGTGACCACATCCATCCAAAGTGACCATGTCTATCCAAAGTGACCATGTCCATCCAAAGTGACCATTCCATGTGACCATGTCCATCCAAAGTGATCCATGTCCATCCAAAGTGACCATGTCCATCCAAAGTGACCAAAGTGACCATGTCCATCCAAAGTGACCATGTCCCTAAAGTGACCATGTCCATCTAAAGTGACCATGTCCATCCAAAGACCATGTCCATCCAAAGTGTCATGTCCATGCAAAGTGACCATGTCCATACAAAGTGGCCATGTCCCAAAGTGACCATGTCCATCCAAAGTGACCATGTCCATCCAAAGTGACCATGTCCATGCAAAGTGACCATGTCCATCCAAAGTGATGTCCATGTCCATCCATCAAAGTGACCATGTCCATCCAAGTGACCATGTCCCAAAGTGACCATGTCCATCCAAAGTGACCATGTCCATCCAAAGTGACCATGTCCATCCAAAGTGATCATGTCCATCCAAAGTGACCATGTCCATTCCATGTCTTTTCTAGTGACCATGTCCATCCAAAATCCATTAAAGTTGTTTACAATTCCATTAAGTAATGACTCAAAATGATGAAAACTTTGGATTATATATCAATACATATAATTATGAGTTGGTCAATCTCTGTTCGCCAAAGGCTCTGTTGATAGGGCATTAAGAGTAACCACATTTTGCATGTAGGTTTTGATCGTTTTTGTTTGATAAAATGTTCTGCCAAGAGTGACGTTGAATTAATGTAAATTCATTGTTTACCCGTCTCTGTGAGTGTCATTTTCATTCAACTAGCCCGCCATTTTGACGAGGTTACATTGTGTAGTTAAAAAGTTGGAATAGTACCTTCACACCTACCTGCGTAACCTCAGAATAGAATACTAACCCGATCTAACAATCCTATTTGGCACCACGCGGGGTGTAATATGCTTATTCTATATACTTTAAGGACATATGCTAAGAAGAGATGGGGACATTCCCACCAATAAAGTGATAAGAACTTACTTCATGACATCTGGAAGCAAATCTAGAGGAAGATCATTGATTATACTCCCAGCTGTTATTAATAAAGATCTCTCCCGCGTTACAGAACAAATGAAACTTAACATGTGGGAAGATCTGAACCAAGTAAGGTCAATCGCCAGAGACCGAAAACAGTGGACGATTCTATCAGTGAAAATCACAGAGAGAGTTGAGGCGGCCTTGTCCAAAGACCAGGTTGCGACACAGCCAAAGTCAGTAAATCATATACTAACAAATGAACAAACTACAGGCTTATTTACTGAAAATTACCATTATTCCCAATAAGAAATGTTTGATGGTCTTCAAAGTGTAATTTTCAATCTTCTCAAAACTGGGACAACTCTGGTTTTTCCCTTGTTTTACCGAGATATGATATGAAAATACGGACACTACACCCATTAATTAATTTTTAAAACCAAACTTACCCTTAACTTGTCCTAGCAGGGTGTTGATGGCACTTTTAATGCTTGTAATTTCAGAAGTTATAAGGGACAGAGCGTAGGCTGTCATTGCATTTGTAAAGCTGTTCAAACTCTGTCCTTTTTCAAGTTATTTACAATGTAGCCAGTTGCTTTCTTGATGTTACTATCCATACTGGACATCTGTGGTAAAAGAAAGACAGTAAAACGGTTATCCATACTGGACATTAGTCATCTGTGTGACAAGACATTTCACTTGCCCCATCATTTGAGTCTAATTAATGAGATACCAGGAAATGGACAAAGTCAAAGGTTGAAAGCTATGATAAGCAGTTGCTGACACGTAGATCCAGAACATCCCTTAAGCTTGCCATTTACATGTGGCACCAGTGGCTGAGCGGTTAGGCTGCCCAGACTTGGGACCATGAGGTCCAGTGTTCAAACCCCAGCAAGCCAATCTGACATTATGTTCCCTAGGAAAGACGTGTAACATGCATTTTTCCCACCTGACCCCGGTGCAAATGGGGCGTTGTAGCTGAACCGTTGTGTTGTAAGCTGTTAATCAAGACAACACTGACTCAAGCCCCACGGCTGGCTGGCTGGCACAGGTGGGTTCTTTCTCACAACATTGTGCTCATGGGAAAGGTGCTTCCCTGTACTTCCCCTTACTTGACCAAAGCTGAATAAGTACCCAGCTATAGGTAGAGAAAGATCTTGTCAGTGTGTTAGTACCCAGGAGTTGAGAAGGAAATGGCTTACTGGGGGATAACATGATGTACGGTCAGTGAACCCGCACTTGTGCCGGGCTAGACTATAAATCCATCTTATTTTTATCTTTACAAGCACTAGCGGAAAGCGTCCTGTCCAGGGCGTGATTTACCTTTCTACAGGAAGTTATTAGCATGACCTGATCCACTTTTCACTATCAAAACTGGGATAAGCTTCGGCTCTAACTCTTGCCATTTACATGGCCTCTGTGGCATAGTGGTTAGGCTGCCTAACTTGGGTCTTGAAATCTTGTGTTTGAATCCTGGCAATGCTAGGTCTGACATTGTGGTCTTGGCCATGCCTCTCAACATGCATTTCTCCATTCAGGGCAGGTGCTATTGGGTACAAGCACCAGCTCAGGAGAAAAGTTCCTTCCAGACAGCACACCGCCAGATGAAGACAGCCAACATGAGTCTACAAGGGACAGCTCTCTGGCTGCCAATCGATCTAGAGTGTTTCATATCGTATGACAGACATCAGCATCTTACCTTTATGGCTTCCTTTGTTTCCAACATGCTCAGCAGAACATAAACAGTCATTGCAAATTGTCCTTTCGTTCCTTCCTGAGAGAAGAGAAGAGGTAAAGAAATGCAAAATATTACACCAGTATAGCGGAATAATGGTGCATCTCCCAATTTGAAGTTTTGAGAAAAATGGCTTCAAAGTTTCCCAAGCGATAATGTTTTTTTTTTTGAGTTACAACGTGGGTGAACTGCCAAAAGTGGTAGTCTTTTTGTTGAGTTACAACATGGGTGAACTGTTACAACATGGGTGAAAAAGTGGTAGTCTTTTTGTTGAGTTACAACATGGGTGAACTGCCAAAAGTGTTTTTGTTGAGTTACAACGTGAGTGAACTGCCAAAAGTGGTAGTCTTTTTGTTGAGTTACAACGTGAGTGAACTGTCAAAAGTGGTAGTCTTTTTGTTGAGTTACAACATGGGTGAACTGCCAAAAGTGGTAGTCATTTTGTTGAGTTACAACATGGGTAAACTGCCAAAAGTGGTAGTCGTTTTGTTGAGTTACAACATGGGTGAACTGCCAAAAGTGGTAGTCTTTTTGTTGAGTTACAACATGGGTAAACTGCCAAAAGTGGTAGTCTTTTTGTTGAGTTACAACGTGGGTGAACTGCCAAAGTGTTTTTGTTGAGTTACAACGAGTGAACTGCCAGAAGTGGTAGTCTTTTTGTTGAGTTACAACGTGGGTAAACTGCCAAAAGTGGTAGTCTTTTTGTTGAGTTACAACATGGGTAAACTGCCAAAAGTGGTAGTCGTTTTGTTGAGTTACAACATGGGTAAACTGTCAAAAGTGGTAGTCTTTTTGTTGAGTTACAACGTGGGTGAACTGCCAAAGTGGTAGTCGTTTTGTTGAGTTACAACATGGGTGAACTGCCAAAAGTGGTAGTCGTTTTGTTGAGTTACAACGTGGGTGAACTGCCAAAAGTGGTAGTCGTTTTGTTGAGTTACAACATTGGGTGAACTGCCAAAAGTGGTAGCCTTTTTGTTGAGTTACAACATGGGTGAACTGCCAAAGTGGTAGTCTTTTTGTTGAGTTACAACGTGGGTGAACTGCCAAAAAGTGGTAGTCGTTTTGTTGAGTTACAACATGGGTGAACTGCCAAAAGTGGTAGTCTTTGTTGAGTTACAACATGGGTGAACTGCCAAAAGTGGTAGTCTTTTTGTTGAGTTACAACATGGGTGAACTGCCAAAAGTGGTAGTCTTTTTGTTGAGTTACAACGTGGGTGAACTGCCAAAAGTGGTAGTCTTTTTGTTGAGTTACAACATGGGTGAACTGCCAAAAGTGGTAGTCGTTTTGTTGAGTTACAACATGGGTGAACTGCCAAAAGTGGTAGTCGTTTACAACATGGGTTGAGTTACAACAATGGGTGAACTGCCAAAAGTGGTAGTCTTTTTGTTGAGTTACAACATGGGTGAACTGCCAAAAGTGGTAGTCGTTTTGTTGAGTTACAACGTGGGTGAACTGCCAAAAGCGTTACATGTAGTCTTTTTCGATAGGTGAGACATGCAAAAATTTGATACTTAGATTTTAATTCTACTTTCATCATAAAACTGGTCATCCGATTTTCATCCATATTGGAGATGCGACAATTCTGTTCTATACCAGCGAATAGATATGTGCAATTAAAAATAAAGGTGGTCACAGGGGAAAAAAACCTCTTAAATCTTCCCATTCATTATCATCATCATCATCATCATCGATCGTCAACATCATCATCATTATCATCATCGTCAATATCATCATCATCATCATCATCAACAGCATCATCAACAGCATCATCAACAGCATCATCAAGTATCCCATAACCCTCCTCCCATTCGCACCAGTTCTTCCATTTTTTCGGTTGTGAGCCATGGTTTGGGTGTGGAAGGTCTTTCCCTGTATATTCACTCATTGGTGTTGTCTTCCTAACTCTTTTTTTTTATTTATGAAGAAGAATGTGAAATAGAAATAAAAGGGCCTAATAAATAGAAAACGGGAGAGGACAGATAAATTTTCGGTTGGCCTACCCTTCATCAGCAACGAGGAGACAACAAAAACCAATAAAATACTAAACAATGCTGAATGGAACTAATAGTGCAGAGAGGTGGCCAACGGTGCAACAACCCGTTGCACAATTTCCATCAAGCGAGCAAGCCTCATAATAACAATAAACAAAAATATATGATAAAACAAAAAGAAGAAAACGGTGTCTGTAGGGAAGTAGTTTTGGGAAACTTTGCTTGCTGTAACAGGAGGTAAGGTTCAAAGGTTAATGCAGAACTTTACAACAAAACATTAAGATCAAGATACTGCCCATACAACAAGACGTCTGCATGCTTGTTACCTGCAGGTCTTTGTGAATCACTCTGCCGTCTTCAACAAAATACCCCATGGATGCCTGTTTGCTTAGGATAAAGCTCACTCCTGCTTGAAGCACTGCATGGTCGACAGCTTCTATGTAGCTTGATGCCTGGGCAAAGCTTCTCACCACAAATGCCGTCAACCTAAAGAACAAAAAAAATAAAAAATTGTTAGATTGAGGTATAAGTCACCATAAATCAGCAACATTTTATACAGAATCATTGGCCTTATCATCAATGTTTTAAGAAGAATCATTAACCCTAGAGCTGCTATAGACACCAGTTGGCATTTAACTATTGCACTACGTTACCTGCGATGCCCGCCAATTGGCATTTAACTTTTGAACTACGTTACCTGCAAGGCCCGCCAATTGGCATTTAACTTTTTTTGCACTACGTTACCTGCAAGGCCCGCCAATTGGCATTTAACTTTTGCACCACGTTGTCTGTGAAGCCCGCCAATTGGCGTGCTGCAAATATGGTCACGGTGTTTTCTGCATTTCTACAATTATTAAACGTGTATTACAAATTTTTGTCAATGAAGATCTAAGTATCTACCAAAATATCTTGCTCTAACTCATTACTCATTATTACTTTTTATCAAATGAAATACGTGTACATAACCGATGAACTGCATGAAATCAAACAGCTTCGCTTCAGTCAATTCAAAGTACTGGGTGTGGCTGACTGTGTCAAATATTATGTGTATAGTAGAGTTTCAATGGACGACATTTGTCTGTATTTACATGAATCGTTTTCACCCATACTAATAAATAAGATAATTGAACAACGGTAATATGAAGAAAAATGTCCAATAGCCTTTTACTAATCCTGTGACAGAGACCACTGTTTACAGGTGACACAACTCATGATCAAAGAAACAGGCCCTCATGCTTTATTGCTTTCACAAGAGCCTGTCACCCCAGCTGCGGCAACGCATTCTATGCCAGATCTAATATCTATTCTCAGTAAAATGAGTCCCATTCTTTTGAAAACTCCCTCTCTACCCTTTGTCTATCACTAATATCACCGTCTCTTCTCCTTTACAATGGCATGAGCCATTATCATTCTTTATTTTTGTTGTTCCCTTCCTACACTTCAAAAATAATCCTCCTCCTCCTCCCAAACTTACGCAATGCAGTGGTTCTTCACATCTTCCTCTCACTTCTCAATGTAAGTTTATGTTCTTTGTCCATTTCTACAGTGAGAAGATAAACTTTTGTAGTTTCTAATGTCTACACACTTCAAATAGCTGCCATTCCCCTGGTCTAATTACCACATGCCATCATGATCTGTTTTAGAGTCAAAGTCTCTTTGTCACTGGTTGCTGAACCCAGATGAAAGCTTCAACTTTCTCCTGAGTTTTCAGTCTTCATTTTTATGTGAGAAAGAGGTGGGGATATATTTTGGCATATTTAATATTTGATATAACTCTCAAAACAATGCCCCCTGATTGGGCAAGACTGAACATGGTTTATTTCTATTGACTAAAGGTCACGCCCTCCATTCAGGCTAACCATAGGTGTGCAATGTGATTGGCCATTGATTATCTTGTATCAATCACTGTTTCTTACTTGTGGGTGGAGCTTGTTACTAAAATAATCGACAACTGTCTAGAAGTTGCATTACTCACACGGAGATAAGAAGAGCCTTTGGCTTTGTCCTTTTCGCAGAGTGTACAAGGCCTACAATGAGATAGAAGCTCCCGTGCGTTTTGTGTCTCTTTGTAAGAAATATATATAGAGTGTGTGTTAGACTAGGAAATGAACTATCACTTTCACCCCTTTAAAACTGTAGACTTTCTCTGTTTGGCGTGGTGTGGGTTTATCAACGTAATTGCTGGGATTAGATGATTTGGGCATGCATCATTTCGTAGATGATAAAGAGAACGAACAAGCTTCAAACATGAGATAGTTTTAAATGAAACAAGAAAATGTATGGGTTAATGCGTAATTATCAAATCATGATATGAGAAGAGCAGGAGTAAGCAGCGCAATCGTAATAGACCTTAAAACTCAAAACCAAAATCATCTAACTGTCCAGATAAACAAGGAGAGTAGTCAGCTCGGTTGGTAGCATGCTTTCTTTTCATGGCAAGGCGATGGGCACTGAGATGCAAAGGTTGCGGGTTTGATCCCCATGGTGGCCAAGATTCTTTTCTGCCTATTCCTTGTATTTTTGTCTTGTCTTTGTTCCTATGGGGCTTTAATATTATTCAGTATGTCATTTCCTTCACTAACTGTCCAGGCAACCTCACTGTCTGGGGTCACCACGCGGAAGCAGGGCAAATGGACAGCCTGCAACACGTGGAGGCAGCGTAGCAGTTCTGGTGTCAACATATAATCCTTAATAGTTTACACACAATCACTGACCTAATCATCAACAGTTTACATACAATCATAGACCTAATCACCAACTTCAGTGAGGTCTTGGGTTCAAATCTTGACTAGCTATGCTAGGCCCCACATTGTGTTCATTGGGAAAGACGCTGAACACACACTTCTGCACTCGACTTAGATGCAGATGGGGTACCAAACACAGCATCTGCTGGTCTAGCATTCTGTCCAAAATGTCCCCTTGACTTATAACCTCTGCACTCAAAGCAGCCATCCCCCTTGACACCTGATCCCTGAAGTCAAAGCAGTTATCCCACTTGACTCTTGGGCAGCATATCTGAAGAGCACGTTGCATAACAAAGTTCAAGAACACTTATCGGAGGAGCGCATTGAAATTCATTGGAAGAGCGCGTTCAATTTCTTTGATCCGTGGATCACCCTTGAGTATCGAATATGATGGACATGTAATCGAGACAGTTTAATTTTAGATAGATTGGTTGGTGATGCCTTTGCTTTCACAATAATGTCTGAAGCATCTGAATCTGAAAAGTGTACAGTATTTGCAGATTATATTTTTTAAATTCTAGACAAGTCGATCTACTCCTTTTAGCCATAGTGGAGGACCAAACAAGATGAGGAAGGCAGAACAAGTAATGCTCGTGAAGCCTTTCACAAGCATTTAAAAGGAAACTTCACATCGTCTCACCCGAACATATTATACTTGTTATCAGTAAGCTAAGCGAGGAGCAAGAATCAAAATTAAAAATGAAAGCAACAAAAACAACAAAGTGGAAAATAGCCAGGGAAATTGAGGACAAACAAAAAAATCTCATCCAACATTACAAGCAAGGAGTGTTAACATTCGGCAGCTTTCTCTGTGACATCTCCTATAAAATTATGCTGCCTTTCATCAACCTGTAAAATCTTTTAAACACTCAGATTTTTAACCATATTTCAGACAAATTGTATTCATTAAAATCATTCTAATGCGGCCATTGACAGTCCGAAGCCTGTATGAGAAGCACGTTTTCATGACTCGAAGTATCGATTACACCTATTTAAACGTACACACGAAATTCTGAGTGTCGGCGATATACATGCTCCTCCGATGATTTTATTCTAATGTTTCTGAGAACAATGAAGCTGTCATTGTCAAACGTGCTCTTCCAATGACCTGCCAACTCATGACCACTGAAGGAAAAGCAGTTATCCCCTCTTGTCCCATAACCCCTAAAGCAAAAGCATTTATCTCCCTTGATCCATAATCCCGGAAGCCAAAGCAGTTATCCCCTCTTGTCCCATAACCTCTGAAGTCAAAGCAGTTATCCCCCTTGACGGCACTTACCAGGTGCTTCCTTTGTCCCCGTGTTTTGGCCCCCAGGCGCTATAGGAACCATCTGGATGCATGTAAAGATCCACCTCTCTGCTATAACCTAAGAACAGGATTTATAAAACATTTCTTTTATTGCAAAAAAACCCCACACAACAGAGCAAGGCAACAAATGCCATAATAGGCAATAAACCTCATAAACAGGCAACACTAGGGCAATAAGATTAAAAAATAGACAACAGTACCCGTAAAAAAGATAATAACATCCACAGACAGGCACAAAAGACTTATAAACTGGCAATAATACCCTTAAGCTGACAAAAACAATCATAAACTGGTAATAACACATGTAAGCAGTTACTAAGCCTCATAATCAGGCAATAATGCCCGTAAATAGACAATAATGGCCAGTAGCAGTCAAAGCTATTCCAAGCAAGCAAGAACACCCATAAGCAGGTTAAAATATGCATAAACAGGTTATAATGTTCATGAACTGGAATGACCCCAAAAGCAGACAATCAGGCGTATAAACAGGCAATAACACTCATAAACAGACAATGCTACTCACAAATAGGCAATACCACTCATAAACAGACAATACCACTCATAAACAG
>JAXRKP010000731.1:192500-230157 GCA_037039925.1 Doris montereyensis
ATATATATATATATATATATATATATATATATATAGAGAGAGAGAGAGAGAGAGAGAGAGAGAGAGAGAGAGAGAGAGAGAGAGAGAGAGAGAGAGAGAGAGAGAGACAGACAGACAGACAGACAGACAGACAGACAGACAGAGAGAGAGAGAGAGAGAGACAGACAGACAGACAGACAGACAGACAGACAGACAGACAGAGAGACAGACAGAGGAGAGAGAGAGAGAAAGAGAGACAGACAGACAGACAGACAGACAGACAGACAGAGAGAGAGAGAGAGAGAGAGAGAGAGAGAGAGAGAGAGAGAGAGAGAGAGAGAGAGAGAGAGAGAGAGAGAGAGAGAGAGAGAGAGAGAGAGAGAGAGAGAGAGAGAAAGAGAGGAGATAGAGAGAGACTTTCCCACCCACATGACTGACCTTCACAAATAAGTTTCCTAATCACTTGGTCTTTCTGTCCGTCCAGTGAATCCTCTGCCATGACCCCAGCACTAATTGACCGATGCTGGTGGCATTGATTTCAAACTCCACACTGGACGCAAGACTTGCCTTGGATCTGAAATACGCACTAACATATCCTTTTATGTTGTCAGAATGAAGACTGGCTATTATTCAATTCTATTCAATCATCTTTATTTATCATTTAAAAAAAATTATATTTGCATTATCACAATTTCCGTTTAAAAATAATAGAATACATTCAATGCATTTAGATTAAAAACAAATTTAACTTAAGTTAATCATTAAATGTATAGATTTTAGGAGAAATATTATAAAGATAAAAGTGAGTAAATAGATAGTGCAGTGAAACAATATACATAAACAATAATTCAAGACAACATTCATCACCTTATCATAAATCATTCATTCTCCATTCATCAATTTTTTCTTAAACATTGTAAGTAAAAGGCCATTATTCGACACCCGAGATTTAAAAGATTTAAATTTGATTTTGTGCCTTAATTGAGATGATACATGTACTAGCTACAAATAGGGATGTTCCCTTGTCTTTTGTTTTGCCATCTCATGAAGTCTCATAATATAATTAATAGGTGATCGAGGCTTGTCAGATCATAATTAAGATTTCTGAAACAAAAACCCAACCCAACAAATTCCCCCACCCCCTCTCTCTGTATGGAAAGTGACCCACAATGGAGACAAAGCCCGCTACCTTAAAACCTCAAGTAAGGTGAAAGAAGAAGACTCACTATCAGAGGAATTCACCCAGCCATTCTTGTTCTGCCCATCAACCACCGAGAACGACGGGCTCAACCTGAGACGCACAACAGCCTGGAAGGAGAGAATGGAAGTTGGTTATAAGCAAGAAGGAACAAAGCAAAGCAGGGTCATAATGTAGTACAGCCAACTAGGCTTGTAGCGATGTCTTTGGGCCAGCAGAAAAAGGATCACTACATCCGTAGTTCAATACAACCGCTTGGTTACAAATTCAGGGGACATAAGCGTTATGTACAGTAACTATACATTACTTAAGAAGTAATAGACGCTCGCATGGTGAAGAACGTGGTTTCCTTGTAGAGGAGAATGCCACATTCAAACGTTAAGACAGGAAGATTTTTTTAATTTACTGACATATGTATCTCACTAGAGAGAGAGAGAGGGAGAGAAAGAGAGAGAGAGAAGTGGGGAGAGAGAATCAGAGAGACTAGAGACTGAAAATGGGTGACACATGTGACTTTGTTTGCTTCATTGAAACTTACCCAGTCCACCATATTTAGCCAGCAATCTCAAGATGAATAAGGAGGAAGCAGCAAGATGAAAGATAAGTGAAAGAGTGAGGGAAAAGAAATAGGACCTACCAGTGAGTATAAAACACCAGATTCCCTCGACAGAAGTGGTACAGGGGAAAGACACTAAGACGACGACAAACTAACAGACATACACACACACACACACACACAGACAAACAGACAAGCAGACAGGAAAAGAAGAGCAAACTGTAAACACCACATACTTCAAAGGGGTTGCCAGCATAGGCCAAGCCCTCGGAGTTAACGGCAAAAGCAGAGACTTGCCAGGCTGTGATGGTGTCTGGAAGACGGACCCTTGTGTTCACGCGACCATTAGCCCTGGGGGAATGCAATGAAAATGGCGTAAGAATAAAATACATTAGCTTGTTTCATACTGAGGAATTACCCTTCTCTACCATATGTGTTGATCTCAGATTGAATTCGAGGCAGACAATCAAGATGAAAATATGTGAAAGAGTGAGAAAGAAAGAGTGGGAGCCTACCTGTAGCATCCGTTAAGTGGAACCCCCCCCCACACATGGCCTGCCTTATGAGTAAACATAATTTATAATACAATATTTGTAAAGACGAAACAACCATGACTCTTATAGCTTAGTACCCTTTTCTCAAAATCAAAACACAATTCCTTTTAGAAAAGATTCACCTCATAAGCCCTTTGCAATTAGTATACCATTGGTTTCAAGACCGATATCTAACCTTCGTATTGCCCCCACTATGAATAATCCACTCTTACCGGTCTTACCACTCTGCTCACAGTCAAAGTGTCTGCTCGGTCCCGTCTCAGTTTCTGCTCCCAGTTACAGTGTTAACTCTTACCCCGTCTTAGTCTCTATTCACAGTTCATTAGCGGCTTTACCCTCATTCCTCATTCCCCGAATCTACGTGATGTGTCACCACATGACTGGCCACCTTTGGCGCCATACAGTGTCACTCACGACCACTAAATCATTCTTGTATCGTTGTTGTGTGACTGAGGAAGAGCAGTTTTGTCCGAAACTTTTCTGTCTTTGTAACTGTCTTTGTTCTACCTATTGGGCCTTCATATTCAATTTCGTATTTCCTGTCTACTACTACTACTACTACTACTACTACTACTACTACTACTACTACTACTACTACTACTACTACTACTACTACTACATACTATTGCTACTGCTACTACTTCTATTGCTACTACTATTCTATTGCTACTGCTATTAATATTGCTACTGCTCCTACTGCTACTACTACTACTACTACTACTACTACTACTGCTACCACAAGTACTGCTACCGCTGCCAGCTGCTGCTACTACTACTACTACTGCTGCTGCTGCTAGTGCTGCAACCTGCTGCTACTACTAATACTACTACTACATTGTATTGCTACTACTACTGCTATTGCTACTGTTACTACTATTGCTACTGCTACTACTACTACTACTACTACTACTACTACTACTACTACTACTACTACTACTACCACTGCTCTACTGGCTTTTACTACTTCTACTACTATTATTACGACTACTACTACTACTACTACTACTACCAATACTACTACTACTACTACTACTACTACTACTACTACTACTACTAACTACTACCTACTACTACTACTACTACTTTTTCTTCTTCTACCTTAATAACGTATACATTACACACATCGATAGCAAGATAGCAAGAAAAGATATTGTACCATTACAATATGTGATATTTACAAGAATAGATGTACCATTAATCCTGAACGTACCGTGTAAAAACATTAAATGTACACCATATTGTAGTGTTTCCATTGTGCTACGGTTGATACGGGTGACGGACTTTAACCATGTAAACATATAAATGTACACACACATTGTAGTGTTTCCATTGTGCTACGGTTGATACGGGTGACGGACTTTAACCATGTAAACATATAATTGTACACACATATTGTAGTGTTTCCATTGTGCTACGGTTGATACGGGTGACGGACTTAAACCATGTAAACATATAAATGTACACACACATTGTAGTGTTTCCATTGTGCTACGGTTGATACGGGTGACGGACTTTAACCATGTAAACATATAATTGTACACACATATTGTAGTGTTTCCATTGTGCTACGGTTGATACGGGTGACGGACTTTAACCATGTAAACATATAAATGTACACACATATTGTAGTGTTTCCATTGTGCTACGGTTGATACGGGTATGGTGAAAAACATAATATATACACATGTAGGCGAAATATGACAATAAGTGACAACTCCACTAATAAAGACAGAACAAACACGTGACGTTTCGGGTGTAACCCTTCGTCAGACAACAGACGAGAAATATCTACAATCTAGATCTAGATTTAAGCACTACCTCAGGCGCCACACAATGTGATGTCAGAACAAAAACAGAAAGGAGGAAGAAAGAAAGAAAGAAAAAGACAGTGATGATAAGAAACGTGAGTAGAAGGGGATGTGAAGAATATGTAGGCGCGAGAATGCAAGGTTCAGATCTAGAATGAAACAAAAATATGAAAAAGTAAGTAATAAAAGGTGGGAAGGAGATAGCGAGAAGGAGGAAGGAGAGAGAGAAGGAGAGAGAGAGAGAGAGAGAGAGAGAGAGAGAGAGAGAGAGAGAGAGAGAGAGAGAGAGAGAGAGCGAGAGAGAGAGAGAGAGAGAGAGAGAGAGAGAGAGAGAGAGAGAGAGAGAGAGAGAGAGAGAGAGAGAGAGAGAGAGAGAGAGAGAGAGAGAGAGAGAGAGAGAGAGAGAGAGAGAGAGAGCGAGCGAGAGAGAGAGAGAGAGAGAGAGAGAGAGAGAGAGAGAGAGAGAGAGAGAGAGAGAGAGAGAGAGAGAGAGAGAGAGAGAGAGAGAGAGAGAGAGAGAGAGAGAGAGAGAGAGAGAGAGAGAGAGAGAGAGAGAGAGAGAGAGAGAGAGAGAGAGAGAAAAATAAGGCAGGGGAAGAAAGGAAGGAGAAAGGTGTAATTATGGAAAACAAGAACGAAAAAGAGGATAACTATAAGACTAGATCTACATCTCACTGGGTCTAGAAAAGAAGAAATGATAGAGAATGAATGAAAGGAACTATCAATCAAGGTGCTTCGAAAGTAACAGCTAGTGCTAATTGGAATTTCAGATAAGTCGTTTACTCTGTTCCCTTATTGTATCGATACATTTGTAATTTGTATACATTTCGCACCTTTAGTGTAAATTTTTGCCTTGATTGATACTTCCTTTCATTCATTCTCTATCATGTAACGTTTCTATTGTGCTACGGTTGATACGGGTGAGGTACTTAAACTGTGAAAAACATATAGACACGCGTAGTGTTTCAATTGTGCTTTGCTTGATACAAGGTGGCGGACTTAAATTGTAAGTGAAATAAATAGTTTAAAAAAAACAAACTAACTGCAACAAAAACCCAAGAAGAAATAAGAATGCGCGGCTATTACGAGGAAGAAAAAAACCCAAAACAACCCTAAACCCACCCGCTTCAGGAATCGCATTTGCCGGCTCCGCATCCATCATCATCAACACATGTGAGGAATCTCGCTCTTCTTCTTGGAGCACTGACACGTTGCCCACAAGGTCAAAGGCCAAATTGCTGCAGGACAATATTGGTAAGGCTCAGCAAAAGTAGAGAGAAGGTAAAAGACGGCAGTCACAAATTGCCTGGTAATGAAATCTCGACTGCCTGGCACGTATGCAAATGGCTACCCTATTGCATACACGATGGCCGCGTAGAAAAACCGTGACACTAAACACAGGAATGGCAACTGTCAACTTGCGGATCTATCCAGGTGACCACTGCCCACCTGTTTCGGTTGTATTGAAGTGGCGATTGCCAATTTTGGGGATTATATATTATATATTATTAAAGTGAATTTCCTGTAATATTGAGACTGCGATTGCATTACTTCAGGTAAAATCAAAAGGCGATTGTCAACTTTCTGAAATATTGAGACGGCGATTGCATACTTTCGGTCATATCGAAGGGATAATAGTCAAATTCCTTAAAATATTGAGACGGAAATTGCATACTTCTGGTAATATCAAAGGCGCAATTGTCCCTTTCTGAAATATTGAGGTGGCGATCGTCAACTTCCTGTAATACTGAAGTGATGTCTACAGCACTAACAATTTATAAGTGCAACAACAACTACAACGACTACTACTATTATTACTACTTCTGCTCTTGCTCCTCCTCCTACTACTACTACCACCACCATTACTACTACTACTACTACTACTAATACTACTACTATTACTGCTGCTGCTGCTATTACTACTTCTACCACCACAAAAAAACCACAACTATTACTGCTGCTATTACTACTTCTACCACCACAAAAAAACCACAACTGTTACTAACATTACTGCGCCAATACTACAACTACTAATGTTGCTACTACTACTGTTGCACTACTACGATAGCAAATGGGGGGGGAGGGGGGAGTTAATGCACCATAGAAAACAATATAACGGCCTACAAGGTGTGAATCAAATCAATACAAACGCAATATGGACATACGCACAAACAAAGGCATTTGGTTCCCCATGCTAAGGTATAAAAAGGGAAGACGGCAGTGATCGTAGTGAAAGCCATAAGAAAGCAAAACAAGAACAAATTAAATATGCGCTGCTCTGATGACGTACGAGAATTAAAAACCTTTCCCGTCCCGTCATGCCTTTCGGGTCCATGTGCCATCATGATGTCAAACCTCATTATTTCTGGGTAGTGCAGCTCTTCTTGGAACGCTGCCACGTCGCCCACAAGGTCAAGGGCAAGTTGCTGCGGGAAATTGTCGGTAAGGTCAGCGAAAGTGTGAAAGTCAAAGATAACAGCCAGAAAGAGCCTGAGGTGCGTTCCGTAGACAAGCAATTTGTCTCACCGCTTGCCATGCGGTTTGCTTGCCTTTTTCTTGACAAGACAGCAGTAAAGCGAACTCTCTAACACGTAACATTAAAATTGTAAGCGAGATGGGGAGCCCACTAATTATAATATTATTCCTCATAAATAAAGACATTCAAACAAGAGGAAAACAAATTGTATGAATTTGATGTATGGGTTCATTCTCTTTCGAATTATGTATACCTACCCCAGAAAGAAGGTTTAATTCAATTATACATTGAATGTCTTGCGCGGTAAGGGCGCCGCCATTTTGCTTTTTCGCCTTGTGATGAGCCTGCCTTGGCTAGCAAGCGGCTTGTCTAGCAATTGGCTACGGAACGGTGTGCTCGCCTGGCAAAAGCAAACCGCTTGCCTATGGAAGAATCCAGGACCTCTACAACATTTCGACTGCCTGACGTTTACCTGAATGACTGCTGTATCGCCCACACGTTGTACAGGTAATGGTACACAGGTCTCCTGTGCAACACGGTGAAACTAAATACTGACCGCCAACTTCTTGCAGTATTGGGCAGTATTGGGCAGTATTGAGGTGACCATTGCTAAACTTTCAGTAATATTGAGATGGGTGCGTATAAATGTCTGCTAAGATTCAGGTGACTGCTGCCAATGTCTGCCAACTTCTGCTCACAGAGACGTGGATTGTCGACTTCTGAAAATATTGAGGTGACTATTGCCAACTTCCTTTAATATCGATACAGCCAGTACCATCTTTCGGTAATATCAATCTGGTGGTTGCAACTTACAGTAATATTTAGGTAGCGATTGCCACATTTCGGTGTTTGATGTAATGCTTGTCACTTCCCGTAATATAAAAATGCCGACTGCCAACTTCCGGTAATATTCATGTGGCGAATCAAACATTCGGTAATATTGAGGAGCGATTGCCAAATTTCGAAAGCATTCAGGTGACGGTTGCCTACTTCCACAATGTTGAGATGATAATTGCCAACTTCCTAGTGTAAACAGTGAACGGACGATTGTCAACTTTAGGTGATATTGAAGTGGCGATTGATAATTTTGGTAAAATTGAGGGGGGCCTATATCTATAGATTAATTTTCGCTTTTCCTATTACCACTACTTCTACCACCGCTACTACTACTACTACTACTGCTGCTGCTGATACTACTACTACTACTACTACTACTACTACTACTACTACTACTACTACTACTACTACTACTACTACTACAATGTACTATTACTATTACTATTATGACTACAATGTACTACTACTATTACTACTACTACTGTTATCATTACTAATGCTATTGCTATTAATACTAATATTAGTGGAAGTGGTAATAGTAGTAGTTGATCTAACATCACACTTAGCAATAGCAAATCTTATTATTTTTTTAAAGGGATTAAATGGACTATGGGAAACAACAAAACACAAGGTTGGAATGAAACCAGCACAAACATAACGTGGACATAGGCAGTAAGACCGGCAGTGGCTTCACTATACTGCGGTTTACAAGGGTAGTCGGTTGTAAAGGCAAGCGGAAGCGATTGGTTAGTGAAAGTTATAAAAAAGATAAACAAGAAGAAAAGAAAAAAAGCCATGGGCTGTTGTTTTATGACGTACGAGATTTAAAAACGAGGCCCGGTCTTGCATTGGCAAACTCTGCCTCACCGTACATTATGTCTGGGTCGATTCGTATTTCCTGGAACACTTTTACGCTGCCTACAAGGTCAAGGGCAAAATGCTGCAAGACAAATGTTGGGAAGGTCAACAAAAGTATGAAGGTAACAGATGACAGTCACAAGCGCCGGTGTAACGCTCAGACTGCCTGACGTTTTATACAGAATGACTAGCCCTATCTTGTCCACACAACGGCGTGCCGGTCTCCCTGGTGGCTTTATCGAGAAACACACACACACACACACACACACACACAAAACAGCGGTGACCACTGCCGACTTTGGGCAGTATTGAGGTGACCATTGCTAAACTTTCAGTAATATTGAGATGGGTGCGTATAAATGTCTGCTAAGATTCAGGTGACTGCTGCCAATGTCTGCCAACTTCTGCTCACAGAGACGTGGAGTCTGCCAACTTCTGGTCAAAATAAGGTGGAATATTGCAACTTCTGGCCCAAAGAGACGTGCAGTCTGCCAACGTCTGATCAAGATAAGGTGGAGTCTGCCAACTTCTGGTCAAAATAAGATGGAGTTTGCCGACTTCTGGTCAAAATATGGTAAAGTCTGCCAACTTTTGGTCAAAATAAGGTGGAGTCTGCAACTTCTGGCCAAAGAGATGTGGAGTCTGCCAATTTCTTGTCAAAATAAGATGGAGTCTGCCAACTTCTGGTCACAATAAGGTGGAGTCTGTCAACTTCTGGCCAAAGAGATGTGGAGTCTGCCAACTTCTGGTGAAAATAAGGTGGATTCTGCCAACTCCTGGTGAAAATAAGGTAGAGTCTGCCAACTCCTGATCAAAGTAAGGCAGAGTCTGCCAACTTCCTGATCAAAGTAAGGCAGAGTCTGCCAACTTCTGGTCAAAATAAGGTGGAGTCTGCCAACTTCTGGTCAAAATAAGGTGGAGTCTGCCAACTTCTGGTCAAAATAAGGTGGAGTCTGTCAAATTCTGGTAAGGTGAAGTTTGCCAACTTCTGGTCAAAATAAGGTGAAGTTTGCCAACTTCTGGTCAAAATAAGGTGGAGTCTGTCAAATTCTGGTCAAAATAAGGTGAAGTTTGCCAACTTCTGGTCAAAATAAGGTGAAGTTTGCCAACTTCTGGTCAAAAATAAGGTGGAGTCTGAAGTAGCGACAGAAGATGTTGATAACACTGAATTAGTGGAAATTGCCAAGTCCAGTTGAGATGATAAATTTTAAAATTATGACCATCCTGATGTAGCAGCCACCGACTCCTGATAAAAAGTGAGGTGGCAATAATGCCAACTTCCGAAAATAGCAAAGTGGCGACTGCATTTTTATAATAACTTAAAAACCTCACAATTTTCAACCTTCTTTTACATCGAGGGGGCAGGGCGGGGGCAATCAAAACATCACATTGTTCAGGTGGCGATTGCAGACTCTTGACAATGTTAAAGTGGTCAATACCAAATTCTAATCAAATTGTTGAGGTAACGACAGTCATCTTCTGATAATATTAAATTGACAGCCGGGAACAGCTGACAAAATCATACTATTATTTTCTGACAATAATGAGAATGTACATGTTGACAGTGAGACAAAGTGGCGACCTCTGTTTGCCAGGCATTGTTGACACAACAGTAGGAAACGTCAGTCAGAGTCCATTGGCGGGCCCACGCTAAGACCATCACAGTACACCAACCTTTTCCTTTATAAACGCATGCATATACACCCGTACATACTTTGTTGTGTCTGCATCCGTCCGAGTGTCTGGCCCACACTCCCAGCCCAATCCCTCACAGGTTCCCATCCCAGGATGTCAAGCGAATCAACTAACCCAGGCAAAAATTGGAGAATCAGATTCAATGGGCAATGTAACAACTGACAGGAATTGGTGGAACAGATTCAATGGGCAATGTAACAGCTGACAGAAATTGGTGGAACAGATTCAATGGGCAATGTCACAGCTGACAGAAATCGGTGGAACAGATTCAATGGGAAATGCCACAGCTGGCAGGAATTGGTGGAACAGATTCAATGCAAAATGTCACAGCTGACAGGAATCGGTGGAACAGATTCAATGTGAAATGCCACAGCTGGCAGGAATCGGTGGAACAGATTCAATGCAAAATTTCACAGCTGACAGGAATCAGTGGAACAAATTCAGTGGGAAATGTTACAGCTAACAGGCATCAGTGGAAAAAAATTCAATGGGAAATGTCACAGCTGGCAGGAATCGGTGGAACAGATTGAATGGGCAATGTCACAGCTGGCAGGAATCGATGGAACAGATTCAATGGGAAATATCACAGCTAGCAGGAATCGGCGGAACAGACTTAATGGGAAATGTCACAGCTAACAGGAATCGGGGAACAAATTCAATGCAAAATTTCACTGCTGGCAGGAAACGGAGGAACAGATTCAATGGGAAATGTCACGCCTTGCAAAAATCGGTGGAACAGATTTAATGGGAAATTTCACAGACTAGCTCACTCTTGACTTTCTTCAAGGCCATGCAGACAATAGGGAAGGGGAACATGCCCCAATTTCTGTAGCCGGCTAACAAAAGTAGGACTTGAACTGACCATATCTCAGGCTTGAGTCTAACTTTTTAGCACTAGACAATATCATACAAATTGCTCAAGGCCAGAGGTCACACGTATCTATATACATACATATCCATCGTATACATCGGTACACACAAACTGTTTCTCTCTCTTTCTCTGTCTCTTTCTCTGTCACTCTCTCTGTCTTTAATAATAACATTAATAATAATAATAATAATAATAATAATAATAATAATAATAATAATAATAATAATAATAATAATAATAATAACAATAATAACAACAATAGGCACCAAACTGCATCTGATTGAAAGCTCCCTATTCCAGTTCCTGTCAGAGAATGCTTCTTTTTGTGTGTGTTGCTACAATAATTTCCTTTCTTAAACTTGTGTATTGCACAGCTTTCGTGGTGAAGATATCTGACAAATAATTTGGGCATTTTTGCCAGACAATTTCTACATTTTTGGCAACATAATTTGAGCCTTTTGACAAAATAGTTTGGCCCTTTTTGCAACGTATTATATTGGCCATTTTGGCAACATAATTTGGGCATTTTTGGAACATAATCGGGCTGTCCTTTGCAATATAATTTAACCAGTTTTGCAACACAATTTGGCCCCCTTTTTTTTTGCAACATAATTTTGCAAATAGCAAGGTAAGGACAGAGTAAGTATGAACAAAGTGTGCAGCTTGAAGAATTGACACACATTCTGAGCCCTGTCTTTGACCAAAATCAAAGTTGTAACTATGAACCAAATGATATTATGGTGGGAAAATCTGTTGACTGTATCAGAGCTGATACATAGATGAACGTTGACCTAATAACTCAATCACTTTAAGGGGCTGATGAAGACTTTTATAATTGTAAAGTTCCTTGATGTAGTATGTTTCCATGAAATCCACTTTCCTTTTCTATTTAATTTTCTAATGAAGGCATGAGTTAATTTCTCAACCACAGATTCCCTTGATTCGAGTTTGCACAATCGGTTCTCACTTCGCCCGATAATTGTTTAGAATGTCAAATGCATATAAATCTGATACGCTGAAAAAAGTTGGGGTGAATCTGATTCATCTCTGCTTTCCGCAACCCCAAAATACGGGATTTATTTACGCAAGTATGGCCTATGCCGTCCCAACAAACATGAAGGCTTCGGCCCCTCTTCCCACCCCATGAAGCTGACTAAACAAGGTAGCAAGCATTCCAACTGTTCCTTTCCCCAACTTATTTAATTCTTGTCTGACGGGGTTTTGCTCTTTGTGATACAGAAGCTCATCTTCATGCCTTTGCATATAGATTATACAGCAGTGAAATACTTATAAAACATTGGAGCTTGGTATATATATATAAATCATACAATGAGAAGTGCCTGAAGATTGATTTCCATGATTTTGCATGGTCTCAATTAGTCATGACGCTGAACATGAAACTTTAGAAAGATTATGGCTGTCAAAGATTTAAAACTTATCTTAAAAAAGATTTTATCGGTATTTGAACACGCTGCACTTGAAAAAGATCAGATCTAAAGGATCAGCAAAATAAGACAGCTGAAAATAAGACATACATTAAGTTGTCCTGTCCTCAGACATTGATGAGATAAAGTTAAGCGTAAACTGCTAAAACACAAGACATTTTAATCTGTCTTGCAGTTCACCTATTTAACTCATTCTTCCCACTGTATCTCAATCGGTAAAACGGTTTCTAAAAATGTGATCTTTCAATGTTGACACTAGGGCACAGCATGAATTCATTGTAATAAACCAACAAAGCATCTAGATCTACTTCATCGAAAATAGGAAATAGAATTGGGTGCTAGCTCAAGCTGACTACTGCTAATGTGCACCTTTCACAGCAGGGAAAATTTCTGGTCATAATGCTGAGCTACAGTGACCGGGATCTGAGACCTGCACCCTACCTCCTAGCCTTTTGACTCTCAACTCCTCTCTAACCACCAGCAACTGGGCTTTGCATTTATGGAGTTACCCGATGGCTAAGGGAATGAAGTCGTAGGCTTTCATAGCAGGCTTTCAGCTACCTGAGGCTTAAGTAGACATGATGGTCAATGTTTCAAGGGTTTTTATAGCTCATACAATTCAGACCGAATTGACCGACACTGACTTTTGACTCGGTGCTGCCATCATCCCCATACTTGTGACCTAAAGCCCAAGGAAATAAATCCAAATTTCAGGCTCTAATTCTTATATAATGGATAACTCTGTCTTGCGTCTTTGTAAAAATGATCTTTCCTAGTAAATTTCTGTCGCCCCATTTAATAACACCAACCAAGTGTAACGTACAAATGTTCAACAAGAAAAACTCACCTCAAATATTATGCCTGCGCTGTAGACATTCTTATCGTTGTTAACTTTGTAGTTATTGAAAGCATCAAGAGAAGCCATAACCTAGACGACAAACAGAGATTTGACAAATCAAAATTGAAAGCATGAACCAAATATCATGGAGAAAATCAGTTGAATTTGTAATAGATCCCATGCAAAGATAAATCACTGACAACTTCATTTAAAGCAAAACATTTCTTAAAGCAAAACATTTCCATCCATGTTTTAGTACACATTAAGAAAAAAAAAAGATTTCAAAAGACTGACTTGCATCTTTTTGTTTTTGTTTGTGTTTGTTTTGTGGCAAGCAGGTCAGCCTAGGAGTTTTGGTGATTTCAAAAGAATGAATCTATCTTTTTGTTTGTGTTCGTTATGTTGCATGCAGGCCGGCCTCCGGATTTTCTGGATTTTTCCAGGATTTTGTCCACGTCTTAATGTTTTCATTTTCATATGAACAGCTCAGCTCGTATGGAAACTAAAACAAGGGTCAACACTAAATAATTCTAGTAATCTGCATCAAAGCAGTCTACCCAAATCCACAATAATCAGTCTTTTAGACGTTTGACTGAGCAATAGATTGCTCCAGATCAATCAACCGTATCTGAGAGAGAATGACAGTTAACTAATGAACACTATCATTTACAGGTCCAACTAACTAAATATGCAAAACCAAAACAAGCCGGAATGGTTCACCCATGTGCTATAATTACAATTCTAAATTACTACACTAAAGTAAAGTAAAGTTCCTTCAGGGCCGTTACAGCCCATAGAACCGGAGCATATCCCGGTTTTAAGAGAGGGGGGGGGGGGAGGGGCGCGGCACCCAGACTGGCGAGTTTTGGACCAAAAGGTTGATTCTGTTCTTTGCATATTTGGATGGAACAATCATTTATCTACAAGTTCATGGCAGAAAAATGTCCATATGACGTATAATTTTTTTTTTCAAAATATTTTGAAGGGTGGGTAAAAACAATCAAAATTTTGACGTGAATTACCCTAACACTGAATGAGAAAATGGCAGTAAAAACCAGTATATTGGCGGTTAATCGCCAAATGTGGCAACACACGATTTGACCTTGTTTTGCCGACACCAATCTATGCGTCTCCCATCGCTGTGTAATATAAGAGGCGTTGCGCATCAGTGTGTATGTAAACACGCGCACAAGCATAGGATATAGAGGGAAAAAAAAAATCATTTCGACGTTTGTTTTCACAACAGTGCACATCTAAACCTAGATTTATAATCCTATTTACATAAGTAACAATGCCAGAGACTGTCAAAAGAGTAAGGGGGCTGCTACAACAAGGGAAACCCGTCTGAAGCGTTTGTTTTGTGTTATTTTCTGTTGATTTTTTTACTTGCATTTTTCTCGAAATGTAGTTTTTCCACACTAAAATTCTATCTCCTCCGCCATTTACCAAACAATTTGTATCATATTTGACACACAGGTTCCACTTGTCAATGTAAATAGAATGACGTCGGTTTTTTTTATACATTGTAAACTTTTTGAGAAATTATTTGTTTTTGTAATAAAACGCCGTTTTTGTACATTCACGATATATAGTATTTTCAAAAATTCATTAAAAAAAAAACTATCCACAATATAGAAAAAACCTGACGTCCCTCTTTAGATATTGAATGGAAAAGACGATCTGCACAGGTTTTGAGTGATTTTATTCATAACTAAGGAGGAGATAGATTTTGAAAATTGAGTCAAAATCCAAGATGGCGGCCGTTTCTATGGCAACCAAGGACGCTACAAATTTTTCAATGATATAGGATGACTGTATTTTGACAGTTACTCATGTACTCAAAAGCACAAAAAATCACTTCAGGTACATGATCCCCAGGTCAAACGGCCTAATCACTCAGCCGCCGACATAACTATATTGCTAAAACCCCGCTTATCTCCCACACTACTCACCCTGCCTTCATTCAGATCAGTGCTTCCCTGCAGCAAAACGATGCTTTTGTCCACAGCCAGGTAGAACACATCATGGATGCCAGGAATTTCGTTGGATCCATCCTCTCTGTACACCTGAATGTTCATGTCTGTGTCAGACCCAACTTTGGTTTCCCTGGATGGAAATGTCACCATGACCTGTGTGACACAGAGGACCATAGCGCATCAATTCATTTTTATTGATCTAATGGACAGGAAGAAAGACTGGAACAGCTACGACATGTGGGGATTGACAAAACTTCCTCATACACTCCTCCCTTCTCGGCGGTTGGGAGTTTAATTTCCCCTCACATCTTCTCTTTTCATCATTCCTAGACTGGTGACTGTACGTAGAGTGAGAGTTTGCTACATCTCAATAACAATATTGTATACTCTATCAACATCATTGCCTTGAAAGCATTCCTCCTCTTTCCTCTTGCTGACACGTCTCACTGATTTCCCCCACCAGTGCCCTCCCCAACTTTTAACGCCTCCCATTTCCTCTTTAAGAACAAAAAGAAGTATAATTATTAACAAAACAGAAACAATTAAAAATACATTAGTCCACACGCTTTTCAGCTACAATGGCACAGTCCACAAGCTATAATGTCATGGTTCAGAAGCAAAAATGACATGGTCAGCAAGCTACCAGCAAGGTACACTGTCACAGTACACAAGTTACAATATTACAGTACACATGCTACACTGTCATAGGCTACAAGCTACACTGTCAGAGTCCACAAGCTACAATGTCACAGTCCAAGCTACCATGTCAGAGTCCACAAGCTACAATGTTACACTCTACAAGCTACAATGTCACAATCCACAAGCTACAATGTCACAGTCCACAACCTACAATGTCAGAGGCCACAGGCTACAATGTCACACTCCACATGCTACAATGTCACAATCCACAAGCTACAATGTCATGGTCCACAAGCTACAATGTCACAGTATACAAGATACAATGTCACAGTCCACATGCTACAATGTCACAGTATACAAGCTACAATGTCAGAGTCCACAAGTTACAATGCCACAGTACACAAGCTACAATGCCACAGTACACAAGCTACACTGTCACAGTGTACAAACTACAATGTCACAGTCCATAGCCTACAATATCACAGTCTACAAAATACAATGTCACAGTTTACGAACTATACCATCATAGTACACAAGCTATAATATCCCAGTCTACAAGGTACAATGTCACAGTACACAATCTACAATGTCACAGTACACAATCTACAATGTCACACTCCACAAGCTACAATGTCACAGTACACAATCTACAATGTCACACTCCACAATCTATAATGTCACACTCCACAATCTACAATGTCACACTCCACAATCTATAATGTCACACTACACAATCTACAATGTCACAGTACACAATCTACAATGTCACAGTACACAATCTACAATGTCACAGTACACAATCTACAATGTCACAGTACACAATCTACAATGTCACAGTACACAATCTACAATGTCACAGTACACAATCTACAATGTCACACTCCACAAGCTACAATGTCACAGTACACAATCTACAATGTCACACTCCACAAGCTACAATGTCACAGTACACAATCTACAATGTCCACACACTCCACAAGCTACAATGTCACACTGTACAAGCTAGAATGTCACAGTCCATAGCCTATAATGTCACAGTGTACAAGCTAGAATCTCACAGTCCACAAGCTATAATGTCCCAATACACAAGCTAAAATGTCACATTACACAAGCTACAATGTCACAGTACACAAGCTACACTGTCACAGTACACAAGCTATAATGTAACACTCCACAAGCTACAATGTCACAATCTACAAGCTACATTGTCCCAATCCACAAGCTACAATGTCACAGTCCACAAGCTACAATGTAACAATACACAAGTTACAATGTCACACTCCACAAGCTACAATGTCACAGTCCACAAGCTGCATGTGACAGTCCACAAGTTATAGTGTCACAATCTATAAGCTACAATGTCACAACTCACAAGCTACAATGTCACAATCCACAAGTTACATTGTCACAATCAACAAGCTACAATGGCACAGCCCACAAGCTACAATGTCACAGTCCACAAGCTACAATGTCACAATATACAGGCTACAATGTCACAATCCATAAGCTACAATGTCACAGTCCACATGCCACAATGTCACAGTCCACAAGCTATAATGCCACAGCCCACAACCTACAATGTCACAGTACCCAAACTGCAATGTGACAGTACATAAGCAACACTGTCACAATCCACAAGCTACCGTGTCACAGTCCACAAGCTGGTTGTCTCATTGCTGTTACCCACACTTTTTTCTCCCGTCTCTGATAATCTAAGAACGCAGAAAAAGAAAACCCCAACAAACTTGCAAGAAAAACCTAAAGCAGAAAAAAAAAAAAAAAAACAAACTTGAGAGAGCAAGTCATCCAGATACCTTCTTGTCCATACACATACGTGGATTCAGAGCAATGGAATCTGCAACAACCTCATAGCCTCCTATGATCGGCTGAATCATGTAAACCACCAAGTGACTTGTGGGACACATTTCAATGCCTGGCGTCAATGTGATCAGGTTATTGACTATGTTACCAGACTCTTGAATGTTTTCTTGACTCACCACCTGTAAAGAAAACCCAAAGCAAATACCCCTCCATCAGTGAACACACAAAAAAGTTAATTTATGTAGAAAAGAAATTGAAATTTCAAGTTACGGTTAGGGTAGTGTTAGGGGGTTTAGGGTAAGGGGGTTAGGGTAAGGATTGACGTTAGGGTAAGGGTAAGGGTAAGGGTAAGGGTAAGGGTAAGGGTAAGGGTTAAGGGTAGGTTAGGGTAAGGGTTAGGGTTAGGGTAAGGGTTAGGGTATTAGGGTTAGGGTTGTGGTTAGGAGAAGTTAAGGTAAGGTTAGGGGTGAAGAGTTAGGGTAAGGGTTAGGGTAAGGGGCAAGGGTTATGGTTAAAGGGTTAAGAGTAAGGGTAGGTTGTGGTTAGGGTATTGGTTAGTGTTAAGAGGAGGGAACAGGGTAAGGGTATTGGTTAGTGTAGGGACATCACAACTCTATATAAACGCAGCTGTAAATCGCAATATTGGGTGGCAGGGGTTGATAAGTTCTAGGTGTGTGTTAGGTACAGTTGAATCAATATCATGTAAAAGAATAAGACTTTTGATGTTTGGGGGAATTGGTAGTCCAAAGGTAAGGTGTTGGCTTCTCAACAAAAAAGTCGTAGGTTTAAGCGCCGATGGTGGTTGAAAATGTTGTTGTTTTTTTTTGTAGTAATATTTACCCCCTGGTCCAGGTAGGTGGACTGACACCTAGTCCCATCAGAGACGGACAATAAAAAAGGAGGTCCCGTGTGCAGATCAAAACACAAGGTAGTCAGGGAAAATTGAAAACTCCTACCAAAACCATTAAGATCACCTTAGATGTGGACGTGGGTCAAATCAAATCAAATCAAATCAAATCAAATCAAATCAAATCAAATCAAATCAAGAGAACTGTGGAGAGAGAAAATCTTGGCATAAGTTTTCTCAAAAATAGGTCTAGCATCGTTAACTCTTTCCTTACCTCAGCCGGAAAAAAAATCAGCTCGCACCATTTGAGCTGCAAGAATCGGCTTGATAAATCTACTTTCTTTTCAAGTTTCTTTATCCAGATTTTTTATTCAGTGACCTTAGACTACTTCCAGGTCAAGTGAAACAATCTTTACAAAATTCAATCCGTCAACAGGCTTTGAGCGAATATTTCTATCGATTTCTTGTTACACATCTATTTGTATGCAGCTTTTCTTGAAATGGTGTGTCCGGGCAAACCAATCAGGGTTTCTAGATCAAGCAGGAATGAGTTAAAACCGCATCAATCTTGGGTTGCGACCTGTACATCAAAAACTAGAAGGAAACATATTTATATTGCATTTAAATAAAGACGGAGTTGTGTTATGTATGAACACAGCTTCACCAAATTTACATCATTTATCCCACAGCAGACCCTTTCACCCAAGTCTGTATCTCAACTCCATGGCGAGCATACATATTTGTATGAAAACAGCTTCACCAACTTCACACCTATAGTTGGATACTCATTCACACCTGTAGTTGGATACTCATTCACACCTATCGTTGGATACTGTTCACACCTATAGTTGGATGCTCATTCACACCTATAGTTGGATACTCATTCACACCAATAGTTGGATTCTCATTCACACTCAATAGTTGGATACTCATTCACACCTATAGTTGGATACTCATTCACACCAATAGTTGGATACTCATTTCACAACACCAATAGTTGGATACTCATTCACACCTGTAGTTGGATACTCATTCTCCACACCAATAGTTGGATACTCATTCACACCTGTAGTTGGATACCATTCTCCACACCAATAGTTGGGTACTCATTCACACCTGTTAGGTACTCATTCACACCTGTAGTTGGGTACACATTCACACCTGTAGTTGGGTGCTCATTCACCCACAATTGGATCCTAATCACACCTTAGTTGGATCCTCATTCTTCACATGTATAGCTGGATACTCATTCACACCTATAGTTGGATATTCATTTATACCTATAGTTGGGTACTCATTCACACTTAAAGTTGGGTATTGATTCACATCTGTAGTTGGATACTCATTCACACTTAAAGTTGGTATTGATTCACACCTATAGTTAGGTATTCATTCACACTTAAAGTTGGGTATTGATTCACACCTGTAGTTGAATACTCATTCACGCCTGTAGTTGGATACTCATTCACACCTGTAGTTGGGTACTCATTCACTTAAAGTTGGGTACTCATTCTCACTTAAATTGGGTACTCATTCACACTTAAAGTTGGATACTAATCGTCGTTTAAATTTGGGTACCCATTCACAATTAACGTTAAGTACTCATTCACACTTACAGTTAGGTACCCATTCACACTTACAGTTAGGTACTCATTTACACTTACAGTTAGGTACTCATTCACACTTACAGTTAGGTACTCATTCACACTTGCGGTTAAGTACTCATTCACACTTACAGTTAGGTACTAATTCACACTTACAGTTAGGTACTAATTCACACCTGTAGTTGGGACTTCATTCACTTGCAGTTAAGTACTCATTCACACTTACAGTTAGGTACTAATTCACACCTGTAGTTGGGAACTCATTCGCACTTACAGTTAGACACTCATTTACACCTGTAGTTAAACTCATTTACACTTACAGTTATGTAATCATTCACACTTACAGTTAGGTACTAATTCACACCTGTAGTTGGGTACTCATTCACACCTGTAGTTGGGTATTCATTCACACTTACAGTTAGGTACTCATTCACACCTGTAGTTGGGAACTCATTCACACTTACAGTTAGGTACTCATTCACACCTGTAGTTGGGAACTCATTCACACTTACAGTTAGGTACTCATTCACACTTACAGTTAGGTACTCAATCACATGTAGTTGGGTACTCATTCACACCTGTAGTTGGGAACTCATTCCACACTTACAATTAGACACTCATTCACACCTGTGTCAAAGTGAAAAAAAGGAGTAGAGCCGACTTAATGCCACCAGGCTTCCTGATCTTTCTCTGTCTCTGCTAAGTTTTGTAAACCTGCAGTAACCACTCCTGCCAGGTTAAAATGATCCTTTGACTATCCACTGAATGTCAGACTCACCAAATACGAGAGAGTGATGTCTTGAGTGATCTCCAGATTGCTTTCTATCATGTATTCCACGGGTTCCTCTCCTTTCCTCAAGACCTGTACAAAAGAAGGAAGGAAGAATGAAGGAAGGAGAAAAATTAGAGGGTGGGGGAGCGGAAAGAAATGTTTGGTAGCTACCTTCATTTAGTTGTGGGTACTGTGTTTTTTGTTTTATTTTACACACTATCATTATCACTATTCTTCTTCTTAAGTAATCTGTTTTTTCCTTCTTTTTTTCTTCTTTTTCTTCTTCTTTCTTTCTCTTATAATACATATTATTATTATTATTATTATTATTATTATTATTATTATTATTATTATTATTATTATTATTATTATTATTATTATTATTATTATTATTATTATTATTATTATTATTATATTATTATTATCATTATTATTGTTATTATATTATTATCCTTATTATTATTATTATTATTATTATTATTATTATTATTATTATTATTATTATTATTATTATTATTATTATTATTATTACTTTTTTTATAACACCATAAACAATATCAATTGAATAGAAGATCATCTTTCTTAGTGCAATCCTCATCAACTGCTTGATGGGGGTATGAGCAAATAGTGCAATTGTCTGTTAGGACAACATTCTACCTCCTATCCAATGCCTCTTTCCACAGACAGTGTCTTAAATGTAGACACTTAAATTTTTGCGATGAAGAAGAAAAAAAACCCCAAATAGCTGGAAACCATTGTGTAGACAGAAGAAAAATCCACGATGGAGAATGTGTTTCTCATACGACTGTCACATAAACAATATCTTACAGAGATCTTGGGTCAGTATCCTTGTCATTAGGCTAACCTACAAGTGACACAGTCCATTTGGTTCTGCTTTCATAAATAAGCCCTTACGACCCATAGAGCAGGATCTTATCCCATGGTGTCTATAGCATGAGCGGAACGGTTGATAATAAATCATCTTCTGAACAGGACGCTAGTCTGATGCAGTTTTTTTTTAGACCCAAGCTGGTGCTGATACTTATTTACATCTGAGTTGAGTGGGGAACATGCGGATTAGGTGTCTTTCCACCAGAACACGATATCAGACCTATTATTGCTAGGTTCTGAAACCCAGGACCTCATTATCCTCAGTCCAACGACCCAACCACTAAGCCATGAACACAATAATACTATTATCAGTAAATTATTGTTAAAACCACGGCCGGATGAAACAGTACTTACATTATTCCCAATCTGCTTCACCTGAATGTTGCCGTCTGCTTTTGATTTATACACAAGCAGATTTTAGTATCAGACACTTTGGAGTCGGACACGAGATGAGCCTTTTGGAGAACAATTGTTTGAAGAATTAAAGAGAGTTATAAGTGTGGTAGGTGAGCTTATAACGATAAAAAACAACTTGAGACAAAGATAAAACATAGTTGATTTATCTAGCATCGCATGACCTATAAACGTTGTTTGCCTTCAACATTACAAATATCGATCTGCTAATTTCTTGTTAATGATTGATTCCTTTTTATTTTACCCATCCACTGTCAAAGGTAATCTCTGAGTTTTGGTAGGACTTTTAATTTTGCCAAGACTGCCCTGTGAACACAGCCGAGGGATTTTTTTAATGTGCACACAGAGTGTTGTGATCTGCACCCAATCCGTCTCCGATGGGAATAGGCGTCATGCCACCTTACCTGGACCAGGAGGGGTTTTGCTATAAAGAAATATATATTCAAGAAAACTTTTCAACCCGTCAGGGCTTGAATTCACAGCCTTTCGGTTGACAGGCAGAGCCCTGCCTCTACACTTCCATTCCCTGATTTGTTGACAACAAGATGGATAAATCGATGAAATATTCAAAGAGGACATTATAAGATTTCTGATTTTAGATTTTCGTTTGTCTTGTTTTTACTTAAGGGAAAGTTGCAGATATTATGTGGTAAGTGACATCTCTATGTTCGGCAATAATAATTGAAGTATCTTGTAAAACATGGCATGTTAATTGTATGTCTGATAAGCTAGATGTCAAATATGAACAGCAAAAAAAATAAATCTTAATTCGAATTTTCAGCTTCTTTTGTGATGGAAAAAAAAGGTCACTTTCACATATATTCTTTTTACACATCAAATTATAGGATACTCTATAAAATTTTCAAAAACAGCTTATTTAGACAAGCATAACAGCCGTGCCTGAGGGCAAATTTTTAGTTTAAAGAGGTACACAATTTTAAGTCGCAATGAGCTCAGCATTCTGAAATTAGAGGAAAAAAATTGTGAAAGTCATTTTTGAAAGTTTAGTTTACCATGCAAAGGCAGCCATCTTGAAACTAAGTCAATTTTGGCAATTTTTCAAAAACTAAGTAATCCTGCAGTTTTTAATTTAGAGGTTTATAATTTTGCACATAGAAACTTCAAACCAACATCCTGAATCTTTCATATTGCGTTTTTTGATATCTTGTATAGATTCAAATTTTTAAAAATTGAGGCTTGAAGGAAACCGATTTCTCTCAAAACAATTCCAACAAAAATCACAAATTTCTCAGAAAGTACAAAAGATATCAAAAATATGAGATATGCCAAATGTCAAGCGAATCAGTTAAAAATTGTAGGAGAACTTAGCAAAAAAACAGTAAAAAAAGTCAATTATGAGAAAATCGTAATTAAAAACTTTTTCCCGTTATTTGAATGTTTTTTTTACATAAAAATAGAAATGAGTAGGACAATGCTTTGAAATGTCATAAAACCATAAGAGGCTCTCAACTACTGCTTATCGACCCTGTTTCAACTGCCCCGACTCCTTTATATTTTGGACAGTATCTTTCGATAACAGGTGCATGGAATATGTCACATATTTTCCTGACGATCTGAGGAGCCATTGAATCAATTTGGTCACAGGTATATTTTTCTGATGGATTACACTGTGCCACTTACAAAGAGTACCAACTTATCATACTTAAGACAAAATTACTGGCTTTTATAGTTCAAACGATGTATCTAAAAAAAATAGTAAAAATTCAAAGAATCGATACTGAGCGCATTTGGGTATCAATGTGAAGGGAATGAACGGCTTCATTCAACAATATGATAAACTAGATTTGTCCGATCTTGGGCAAAAATAGCCTCTCAGCCATCCGACTCCCTTCCTAAAAACAAGAAACAACAACAACAACAACAATGACAACAACAACTACCAACAAACTCTCAAACCCAGCATATGAGCCCAAAATAATAATTCACAAAACCCTTTTCAGAGCCACGCCCAAATTCACACCATAAACCTCCATGCAGCTTGTGATCTAAGTACTGAATGTCACTTCTCTGTCAATCGATCATAATTTAACTCAGAATGCATCGAAAGGAAACAGCGTGATGAAAGACAGATGAGAGAAAATAATAGAATGAAAGGAGCAGGTCCATCAGGTCCCTACCGGCCGCCCCTGTTAGCCAACCACCAACCAGCCCACTGCCATTGTCAGGCCTGAGGTAAAGAACGAAGGAGATTCGTTGTTTGAGAATAAAAGGTTCTATACATGTGCAGTTTTAGGCTATGTCGAGGGTTTATCTGAAAGCCACTTTATGATAATCTGTGTTTCACTTGAATGATCACTCTATCCTGAGAAAATGCAGATTAAAAAGGTTCTATAACCTATTAATGCAATATATGGTTTGTCAAACTTTGTTGTCCAATATCTCAAAATAAAAAATAGAGCAAATAAACCTTTTTAATGTCATGTGATGAATTACCTTAATTAAAAATAAAATAAAAGTAAAATTCTTCAAGGCCATTACGGTCCATAGGGCTGGAGCTTATTTTGGTTTTGATAGTGTGAAGTGGAACGGGTGATAATAATCACCTCTGGACAGGATGCTAGTCCTAGTCGAGCCAGGTTTTCACTCCCAAGCCAATGCTTATACCCAGTTGCACCTGGGTTGAGTGGGTAAAATACATGGTAAGTGTGAACACGACATCGGGCCTAGCTTACCAGGATTCCATTCAGGGACCTCCTGACCACTCTGCCACCGACGCCACTTAATAAGCCTTGTGTAAAAACCGTGACAGAAAAACCTTATTCAATACCTCTATGGTGACAGTTATATGGGACTGTCCCAGTTGATTCAGACTGGTGGGACGGTACTGGTACTTGATGTAGGGTTGTCCTTCTTGCATCTCCATCACCACCACCGTGTCAGTCCCCCAAAGCAGGGCCGTAGCCTTGATATTTCATTTTGATCTGAACCGCAAATTGTACAGCATGTTGCCACGATGATCACTGACTCTGATCTAAAAGTAGAACAATGACAAGGAATACTCAAATCATCATTCATCCTTGACTGCAAAATGTTCTAGGGAAATACCTTCTCAACATCAGTTTGATTCCATTTTGATTTTGGTTTCACACACATCCACAATCAAGGTGATCTTAGGCTTTTAAGTAGGATTTAAAAGATATGCCCAGACTGCCCCGTAAATAGCACAGAGTGTCGTAGTGATCAGCGCAAGACATCTCCTTTTTATCATGTCTCCAATGGGACAAAGGGATTTGGTAATCCAGAGGCAAGGTGTCGCCTCTCAACCAAAAGGTCGTGAGTTCAAGCTCAGACAGGGCGAAAAATTCTCTTGAGTTTTATTGAGTAAAACCCACCCCTTGGTCCAGGTATGTGTGGTGAAATAACCATTTCTCAATCCCCCTATTCATTTCTCAACCATTATGAGATAACATCAGAATGAACCCCCTTACCATTTCTCCACAATTATGAGATAACATCAGAATGAACCCCTAATCATTTCTCAACGATTACGAAATAACATCAGAATGAACACCTCTAATCATTTCTCAACCATTAAGAGATAACATCAGAATCAACCCCCTCCCTAATTCATTTCTCAACCATTATGAGATAACATCAGAATGAACCCCCCTTACCATTTCTCAACCATTATAAGATAACATCAGAATGAACACCCTAATCATTTCTCAACCATTATGAGATAACATCAGAATGAACCATCTAACCATTTCTCAATCATTATGAGATAACATCAGAATGAACCCTCTTAACAATTTTTCAACTATGAGGTGACATCAGAATGAACTCCCTAACCATTTCTCAACCATTATTAAATAATATCAGAATGAACCTCCCCCCCCACACTAATCATTTCTCAACCATTATGAGATAACACCAGAATGAACCCCCTAATCATTTCTCAACCATTATGAGATAACATCAGAATGAACTCCCTAACCATTTCTCCACCATTATGAGATAACATCAGAATGAACCCCTAACCATTTCTCAACCATTATGAAATAACATCAGAATGAACCCCCTAACCATTTCTCCACCATTATGAGATAACATCAGAATGAATCATTTCTCAACCATTATAAGATAATTCTCTAATCATTGCTCAACCATTATGAGATAACATAAGAATGAACCCCTTAAATTTCTCAACCCCCAGAATGAACTAATCATTTCTCAACCATTATGAGATAACATCAGAATGAACCCCCCTAACCATTTCTCAACCATTATGAGATAACACCAGAATGAACTCCCCTAATCATTTCTCAACCATTTATAACATCAGAATGAACCCCTAACCATCAACCAGATAACATCAGAATGAACTCCCTAACCCTCAACCATTATGAGATTCAGAATCTCAACCATTATGAGATAACATCAGAATGAACTCCCTAATCATTTCTCAACCATTATGAGATAACATCAGAATGAACCCCCTAACCATTTCTCAACCATTATGAGATAACATCAGAATGAACTCCCTAACCATTTCTCAACCATTATGAGATAACATCAGAATGAACCCCCTAACCATTTCTCAACCATTATGAGATAACATCAGAATGAACCCCTAACCATTTCTCAACCATTATAAGATAACATCAGAATGAACCCTAACTGCTCTTCAATCAATGAACATCAGAATGAACCCCTAACCATTTCTCAACCATTATGAAATAACATCAGAATGAACCCTAACCATTTCTCAACCATGAGATAACATGGAATGAACCCCTAACCATTTCTCAATCATTATAAGATAACATCAGAATAAACCCCCTAACCATTTCTCAACCATTATGAGATAACATCAGAATGAACCTAACCTAATTTCTCAACCATTATGAGATAACATCAGAATGAACCCCCCTAACCATTTCTCAACCATTATGAGATAACATCAGAATGAACCCTCAACCATTTCTCAACCATTTTCAGAATAAACCCCTCAACCATTTGAGATAACATCAGAATGAACCCCTAACCACTTCTCAACCATTATGAGATAACATCAGATAAACTCCCCAAATCATTTCTCAACCATTATGAGATAACATCAGAATGAACCCCCTAACCATTTCTCAACCATTATGAGATAACATCAGAATCAACTTCTCAACCATTATGAGATAACATCAGAATGAACCCCCTAACCATTTCTCAAACATTATGAGTTAACATCAGAATGAACCCCTAAATCAACCATTTCTCAACCATTTTTAATGAGAAACATCAGAATGAACCCCTAACCTCAACCATAATGAGAAAACATCAGAATGAAAGCACTAATTTTTCCCTCTAGCTTTCCCTGTTCTCATCAAATGTCATCATCTAGAGGGTTTTGATACTGTTATAATGGTTATACAGACATACATATCAGAGATGTCATCATTTAAATGTTTTTGATACTGTTATAATGGTTATACAGACATACATATCAGAGATGTCATAATTTTAATGTTTTTGATACTGTTATAATGGTTATACAGAAATACATATCAGAGATGTCATCATTTAAATGTTTTTGATACTGCTATAATAGTTATACAGACATATCTATCAGAGATGTCATCATTTAAATGTTTTTGATACCGTTATAATGATTCTACAGATATACGTATCAGAGATATCATCAGTTACATGTTTTTGATACTGTTATAATGATTCTACAGACATACGTATCAGAGATGTCATTATCTAGATGTTTTTAATACTGTTGTAATGATTCTACAGACATACATATCAGAGATATCATCAGGTACATGTTTTTGATACTGTTATAATGATTCTACAGACATACGTATCAGAGATGTCATTATCTAGATGTTTTCAATACTGTTATACTGATTCTACAGACATACATACCAGAGATATCATCAGCTAGATATTTTTGATACTGTTATAATGATTTTACAGACATACGTATCAGAGATGTCATCATCTAGATGTTTTTGATACTGTTACAATGATTCTACAAATGTGCATATCAGGGGACAAAAAATATGTGAAGACTAAAGTAGAAAAACGACCATAGCCACATTTCCGTGAGCTGAGAAAATTCAGTTTCTTAAGTCCCCTGAAAATTGATCTTCTTAAGTTCCCTGAAAATTGATTTTCTTAAGTTCCTGAAAATTGATTTTCTTAAGTTCCCTGAAAATTAATTTTCTTAAGTTCCCTGAAAATTGATCTTCTTAAGTTCCCTGAAAATTGATTTTCTCTAAGTAAGTTATCTATAGAAATTATAAAAAAGTAACCTATACAGTCATGATAATGATAACCGCTGCACTTGTTTCTGAGAACACTGTTACCAAATGTTTAGATCTATTAAGTTTTAAGCTAGTGTACAATTTTCTCACGTTCAATTTGGCAAATGTTGACTCCGACAAATAGCAAGTATATAAATGACAAGTTGATAAATGCATTTCGCAAAAGGAATAAAAAAGAGAAAATACTCTAGTGGTTCACTTAATCTTAAATGATTTTTTTAAAATTTGGATGATCAAAATGTGAATATCCCATGCCCATGTTATTTGAAGTTCAAAATTTCATGCGCTTCACTTGACATGTCATCGATGACATTGACCTGTAAATACAGTTTTGATCAATCTGTTCCCAAAAGTCACATAAAGTGATATTTTAGTGACATAAAACGTCACGTTGTTAAATGAGGGTGTTCTGTCTTTGGTCTATCAGTGATGCTTTCAACTTCATCCTTCTACTTAACAATACTGTAAAGAGTTGATCTGGCACAATTAAAATTCCTGGCAACATCAGTCACGCTCCGACCTGCTTCCAACTGACCCAAAACTCTCTCCCTGTGTTCTAAACTCAATCATAGCATTTTAAAGATCAGTGGGCTGAACCTAGATCTAGGCATCTAAGTGTATGGTGTACATTTTACGTTAGTTCATGGATTTAATGAATGTGCAAAGTGGCACTAAAATTGTAGAAGTGACATCTGTCAACAATCGGACAGCACATTTTCCATTAAATTTCCTTTTACGATCTGACAAATAATTTTCAAACTTTCTTGTACAATCATTGAAAAGTGTAGGGGTATTTGTTATGGTATCAAACTGTGCAGAATTGAATATATTTTTCAGTAATAAATCGATTTCCTTTATTAAAAACCTAGCGTCCTAAAAGCAATTATTATAAAGCATGTGTAGTGAGGTTTTTTTATCATGACTGTTTAAGCAACCCAAAACTTTTTGCATTTTTCAGCAAAATCTGGATTAAACTACTTTGCTAAATTTTGCATTAATCAACCACACACTTTCAAATTTGGACTATAATTATTTTTTTTAAATCTGGGCCTTCAAGACTTACATGAAACTCAGCCGGCAGGTTATCTCTCAATACCTCCGACGAGGAGGGAAGAATTTCAACTTTGTTCATGCTCCTAAAGACAGTGACGATGGTGGAGCCCGACTCCTTCCTGCCAGTTTCATCCTCCACCTCAACCTGAGCCAACAGTGACTTGGAGCTAGTGGGAATGCTCCTACCAGACGGGCCCAATCAATGTCGGTAAATTCAACCGTGCCCGTCTCTGGGATCTGAAGATAGATTTACAAAGTAAATTCAACCGTGCCCGTCTCTGGGATCTGAAGAAAGACTGACATCTGAAGATAGATTTATAAGGTAAATTTAACTGTGCCCGTCACTGGTATCTGAAGATAGATTTATAAGGTAAATTTAACTGTGCCCGTCACTGGTATCTGAAGATAGATTTATAAGGTAAATTCAACAGTGCCAGTCTCTGGGATCTGAAGATAAATTTATAAGGTAAATTCAGCCGTGCCCATCTCTGGGATCTGAAGATAGATTTATAGGGGTAAATTAAACTGTACCAGTCTCTGGGATCTGAAGAATGATTTATAAGGCAAATTCAACTGTGTCTGTCACTGGGATCTAAAGATAGATTTATAAAAAACATGATTTAAAACTTTGTTTGTTTAATTGGAATTTGTCCATATATGTCGTGATCGTAGGGTGAATTTTGAGGAGAAACAGCAGGATGAAAGACATGTGAAAGAGTGAAAAGGAACCAAGTAGGACCTTTCAGTAGCACCAGCCTACCATCCACGATATAAGACTAAAAGCTAACATAATTGTGATTCAATAATTTATTTGGATGTTCCTTTTTCTTCTCCTCCTCTTCCTTTCTTATCTCCTGTTCCGCTTCATACTGTAGAAACTGGGATAAGCTTCGGCTCTATGGACTGCAATGGCCTTGAAGGAACTACAAGGACATGTAAACCCATTTGATTTTTTTTAAAGGCTGTTAAGTTCTCAAAATGCCAGTGAAATTTGTGACAAATGTGGACCACGTTTGGTTGCCATGTCTTCTGAGACAAGACAATTTGTCTGTTTGTGAATTTGCTAACGATTATAATGTGAAAAGAATCAAACGGGTAGTTAAGACAATATAAATCTGAGCCAAAGACATACGGCCTAAATACGCCATGAACAGAATGGATCCAAAGCTTATCAATGGCCTTGAGTCACACCACAGAACCAGAGTGTATCCTGATTTTTGTAGTTTAAGTGCAACAAGTGACATTTTTGTTTGCATATTTCATGGCAATGTATTCCGTCCATCATATGCGGTGATTTTAGGGTGGATTCAGAGGAAACAGCAGATGAATGACATTTGAAAGAAGTGAAAGAAGTAAGACATACCATTTGCATCCGCCAACCTTTGGCACTGGTGATATGGGGTAGCTTCCTGGACAAATATTCGTCCGTTACAGACTGTACCTCACCCATGGCTTTTTGTTTTGTTTTCGTTTCGTTTTGATGCAAATTACCCCTTCCACAATATGCAGTGATTGCAAAAACATGAATTAAGACGAAATCGTACGATGAAAGATATGAGAAAGAGTGAAAGCATCCGTCAATTACCCATCCAAACCATATCAGCCATCCATTTACATGGATGAGATGACGAGACGTATAATGTTAACCCTGTGGCAATGAGCGTGATGTACACAGCAATGTGTTGGTTGACGCTCAATATACCGAACCCGATGTCTGGAATGTACAACAGGATTACACTCGATCTAGGAGGAAAATTAGAAATTGTGTGTTAAGCATCTTTCCTAAGGACCACAGCGTGGAAACTACCATGGCCAGGATTTGAAGCGATGACCTTACAATCCAAAACGTTCAGACACTCCCCCTCCACACACATACTCCCCCTCCCATCCCCCCCCTTCATTCCCCAGGCGCTGGTATGACCAACACAATACTTACTTTCTTCAGGAGAGTTTGTGTCTCTTTGCTTCCTGCACTGCTTAGCTTCAGCTTGCAAACTCCTTGCACAGCTTTGCCGTATGTGTAGCTGGAATGGCAAAAGCAAATTGAAAAATTATTCATTTATTCATTTTCAAAGCACATGACCCCCCCCCCCATCCTAGATATGAGACAGAACAGCATTTGTGGGGGGGAGCACAGGGGCCAGCGTATCTAACAACTCTTCCATTTCATGATAAAACAATCAGGATAAGCTCCAGGGCACAATGGGTCCTACAACACTTGAAAGTGAAGAAAGTGAAGAACAGCTTTGTATCTGAGCCGTAGTGATGTGAGCTGGTAGTCACGATGACACTGGTTCAAACCCAATGGCTGGTATAGGTGGGTTTTTCACAAGGATGTAGTCTAAGAAAAAGGTACTTCCTCTACTTTCCTCACTTTATCAATGACATGAAAATAATATTAAAGCCCCATAGGGAACAAAGACAGAGACAAATAAAAAAAGAAATAGACAGAAATAAAATCTTTGGGCACTAATGGAATTGAACCCCCAACCTCTGCGTTGGCACCCATCAGAGCGCAGTACCAACCATTGTTCTTCACTTTTTACATGCCCCTTGCCTCACACTTTGTCTTTAACAACCTTGGAGGAAGAAACCTTACTGAAAGGATATTGAGCAGAGGTGGGCCAACAAAGATGGAGATGGATAGGCCACACCCTCTGTACCAGAAGGAAGCACAGCCAAGAGAAGCGCATTATTAAAATCTCCTGGGTGCCCGAAGGGGTTGGCGAGACCGTGGGTAACATGGGCGAAGATGTGTGGAAAAAGATGCCGAGAAAGGGGGACATCGTGGAACAAGATAAGGAAGCTAGCAGAAAAGAGGCGTCTGGCGTGTGTTCATCCGTGGACAAAACCCTGACAATGAGGATCATCATCATCAGCTTTGAAAGAACTTTCTTTTTCTTTTCTTTTTATTGTATGAAAAGTGAAAGTGGGGCCTGAGAGGCAATGGTGGTCAAATCAAGTGATAAAAGGTATGGTACTGTAGTGAAATCAACTGTGACAAAATCAAGTGATAAAGGTATGGTACTGTAGTGAAATCAACTGTGACAAAATCAAGTGATAAAAAGGTATGGGTACTGTGGTAAATCAAGTGATAAAAAGGTATGGTACTGTGACGAAATCAAGTGATAAAAAGGTATGGTACAAAATCAAGTGATAAAGGTATGGTACTGTAGTGAAATCAACTGTGACGAAATCAAGTGATAAAAAGGTATGGTACTGTGACGAAATCAAGTGATAAATCAAGGTGATAAAAAGGTCAAATGGTACTGTGTGAAATCAAGTGATAAAAAGGTATGGTACTGTGGTCAAATCAACTGTGACGAAATCAAGTGATAAAGGTATGGTACTGTGGTCAAATACTGTGACGAAATCAAGTGATAAAAGGTATGGTACTGTGGTCAAATCAACTGTGACGAAATCAAGTGATGTGGTACTGTGGTGAAATCAACTGTGTCAAATCAACTGTGACGAAATCAAGTGATAAAAAGGTATGGTACTGTGGTGAAATCAAGTGAACAAAAGGTATGGTACTGTGGTGAAATCAAGTGATAAAAAGGTATGGTACTGTGGTCAAATCAACTGTGACGGAAATCAAGTGATAAAAAGGTATGGTACTGTGGTCAAATCAAGTGAACAAAAGGTATGGTACTGTGACGAAATCAAATAAAAAGGTATGGTACTGTGGTGAAATCAAGTGATAAAAAGGTATGGTACTGTGGAAATCAAATAAAAAGGTATGGTACTGTGGTGAAATCAAGTGATAAAAAGGTATGGTACTGTGGTCAAATCAACTGTGACAGAAATCAAGTGATAAACAAGTTTTATTATTTTATTCTCCATTTTTGTTTGGTTTTCAAAAAAAAAATTCATTTTAGTTTCTTGTTGAGGCTTGTTCTGTTCATGGAAATTGGTATGGTACATAGGCCATCTGTAGGCTCACCCGTTTGAATATAATATCGATTGTTTCTTGTTTCTTTGTCTTTTTGCTGCTGATGAAATCGTAATTCTAAAAAGGTTTGGTACCCTGTCTCGTTGTCAAGTGATAAACGTCATTAGTAACCAAATCAGTGTTGTGAGTTTGATCCTGTGAGTTTGTAATCATAAGTGCTTCATGGCCCGGGTTCGGTGAAGGACTATTTTTTTCACGGTGCTGTACTCAAGTGAACAAACTTATGGTACTGTTTGAATGTGAGTACCCAGGTCAAGGAATAAAAAGATCTTGTACTGTGGTGAAATCAAGTGATAAAAAGGCTATGGTACTGTGGCGGGGGAATTGAGAAGGGCATTGAATGAAATGGCCTGCTGAAATGAGGTATGGTGAGCTTGCATCTGTGCAAATAAAATCCATCTTATTTTCATTTACCATTTTAAACACCTGAAACCCCCCCTCTTTCTTTCCAACAAAACAGATCAAGTGAAATGCTTCTGTCAGTTTCAATGGAAGAAAGAGAACTTACATTGACTTGACAATGACAGCTGATGATTAGGAACACAATTCCAAATAAGGTATTCAGGATCAGGTGTCACTTCGTTTTCACCTTCGATAAAAAAAACAAATTTGTTTCATTTTTACCCCGTTTCTTGATCTAGAGTAAAACTTGTTCTGTTCATGAAAGATATGCGTGAGGGGTGGTTATACCATAGGCCATCTAACCCCGCCAACCGCCCATTAGTTCCGGAAACCACCGATTTTGAATATGAACATCGATTGTTTCTTGTTTCTTTGTCTTTTTGCTGTCTGATGAAAGAATGCAAATTCAAACAACAAACGTTTCTCTACCCTGTCTCGTTGTCTATCTTTCAAGCCTATTAAAAAAATTGTGGATAACCAAATCAGTAGTGTTGTGAGTTTGTAATCATAATTGAGTGCTTCACCCCTTTGATATTCAGAGGTGAAGGACTATTTGTGTGTGTGCTGTACTCTTAGGAAAGGCACTTCGTGTTGTGTGCTTTCCTCACTCAACCCAGGTTTAAATGTGAGTACCCAGGTGTAGGAAGAAAAAAGATCTTGTCACAGTGTTGGTAGGAAGTACCTAAGAAGAGCTAGAGATACTGAGACGAGAGAGAGGAGGAGATTGAGAAGAGAGACAGAGAGAGACAGAAATGGAGAGAGAGAGACAGACAAGAGACAGATGAGAGAGAGAGAGAGAGAGCTAGAGAGACAGACAGACAGACAGACAAAAGCTAGAAGACAGATTTTCACAGACAAACAAATAGACACACAGCCACACACACAGAGACAGAGACAGAGAGACCCAGACATACATACAAGCAGAGACAGAGACATAAGACAGACAAATAGAGACACAGAGAGATAAACTATTTTTCAAAAGCAACAGAGACAGACATAGACAGACAGTCAGGCAAAGGCAACAGTATATGGACAGGTGCAAACAGACAAAGATGGGGAGATAAAAACAATCAGAAAGACACACAGACAGACAGACAGACAAAAAAAACAGAAACACAAAGATCGACAGAGAGTTCAGTTTAATTTATTTGAAATTTACCCTGTCCACCATGTGTGGTGTACTCAGGGGAATTAAAAAACATCAAGATAATAGACTAGTGAAAAAGTGAAAGGAAAGAAGTAGGACCTATCAGCAACGCCGCCAACCACACACTAGACAGGAGAGACAGGCAGTAGAAAATTGACAGACAGACAGACAGAAAAGAACGCAGACACGGACAGGCAATGAGGAAACAGAAACAGCGTACAACAGGAAGGGGGTAGGACCTACACACTCACCAAATTCTTGAACCGCCCAGTGGAGTGACATTCAAATCTTCATCCAACACCTGAAGATTCACCCAGACTGGACTGGGACAATGAACAGACCAAATCTTCATCACACCTGCGAGGACGACTGGGACAACCTGAGCTTAATATCCCGCCTACGATTGAAATATAATAATAATAATAATAATAAGGCATTTATATAGCGCCAATATTCATTTGAAATGCTCAGTGGCGCTTAACATGATTCATAATAAAGATAACAAAAAGTTTTACACATCCAAGCTCATTCTACGACAATTCCTACAATAAAAAATCATAAATAAAAAATTATAATCGACAACTAAAAGTACAATATAAGGAACCTATTACAACCTACAGTGTAAATCGTGAACAAGAAGGGTCCCAGCACTGATCCTTGTGGTACACCATATTTCAGTACAACTGGTATTGAGAGCACGCCATTTATTGATACTGTCTGGGTTCTGTTAGAGGTATGTGACAAACTAACATTAGTGATGCCAAAGGAATTTCCCAGTCGTTGAAGAAGCAGATTATGGTCGACTGTGTCAAGACTGCATTCAGACTGAGAAGCAGCAGTGTGAGCGTTGTCATTGATGGAAAGTAGGTCAATTATGTCGTTTTGTACTTTAAGGAATGCCGTCTCTGTGCTGTACCCTGTCTTATCCACTAATTGTAGCTGCACTTGTGATGATGTGTCAATCAACAAGAATGTTCTTTCAGCCTTTTCAGCATAACCTTCTCAACAACTTTAGAGATGAAGTTCAGGTTGGCGACTGGGCAAAAGTTTAAAAACATTTCTGGATCAAGATTTTGTTTCTTGAGTAGTGGTATAACATGTGCTTCCTTAAATGATGGGGAGGGGGAGTCAAAATTGGATGTTGAGCAATTTACTATAGATGTGATTGGTTTGATTACTTCACTTAGCAAGATTTTATTAGCCAAGTTGGAGCATCGTCTAGATGGCATGATTTGTTTGAGACTTGTTTTATTAACGCTTCAACCGTCTTCAGTGGCAGGTTTAATTTCGTGGGAAGAATTTTGTCGTATATTTGTCTTATATCTCCAGATTGTGGTGAGATATGGTGTCAAGTTCACTGCGAATGCTATCTATTTTCTCTATAAAAAAAGTTTCAAAACCTCTCTACAATTCATTCTTATCATTGTGCGTTGGCATCGTGCTAGCAAGACTATTATTCCTAAAAGCTCATCCATGATTTTAAACAAAGTGGACATCTCAAATGTGACCGCTCTAAACTACAGTGAAGATTTCAAAAAAAATTGTCATTTCTCCAAAAGAATAAATTAGTTCCATCTCCTCTAGAAAATGACAGAAAAAGTATCTACTTTATTGAGCTAAAACTAAAACATTATACACATATCAGTTTTTTTTGGATTTGTTGGATTGAAAAATTCACTTGTCCACCATATCCGGTGATTTCTGGGTTGATGAAAAGGACACAACATTTCATTGAAATTCACTCCCGTCCATCATACACAATAATGTCCACGGTGAACTAAGAGTAAGCAGTAACAAGACGTAAGCTGAAATAAAACAGTGAAATGAAAGAAGAAAAGCCTCCTACCAGCAGCATCCGCCCCAAAGGCCTACAAGAGAAACGGTAAGATAAATGATGAAGGAATAGTAAAAGAGTGAAAGGTAAGAAGTAGGACCCACAAGTAGCGCCTGCCAACAACCCACGTACACATACCACCCACGTACACATACCACCCACGTACACATACCAGGGTCTGCAAGCTGCATATTGCAAGACGTACACCACATGTCTAACATACCCAAGACAAATACTACATATTGCACACAAAGGAACAGTTAAAAAAGACAAAAATGGACTTATAGTAAGTATCCCCCGCACAAGCGCAGACTCACTGGACAGTACATCATTTATCCCCCAGCACCAGGTCATTTCATTCCAAAGTCCTTCTCAACTCCCTATAGTGCACAAGTCTATTTAGGCGTTTTGTACTAACACTTTGACAAGATCTTTCCCTACCTTATAGCTCGATACTACACTGATTCAAGTGAGGAAAGCAGAGTGAAGTCTTTCCTAAGAGTACGGCCTTCAAAGGTACCTAGACACTCTTCAGAACAATCATACCGGATGTGCTCAAACATAAAATGACACACTATCAGACACACACTACACGGTAATAATACATGAGAGACAAATTAATACTAGTATTGTATTACATCTCTAGATTGAAGTGGTCAATCCATTGTTTGAATTCTTCGCCGCATTTTGCGACTGTTTTGAAACCTCAGTAGTCTTATTGCAGGGCATTGCAGAACTATGTGTTTGGTGGTCTCTGCTTTTTCGTGACATCTAGAGCAAACTGGCTGTAGCCCTCAGGATTTTACCCACATCACATCATGAATACAAGTCCAGAAAAAAAGGAAGGAAAGTACTAGATTTATCTTTTTTTATTTTTGTTTGTTTAATTGAACTTGACAT
>JAXRKP010000732.1:0-2500 GCA_037039925.1 Doris montereyensis
TGCAAAATTTGATGTAGATATAGGAGTAAGACAGGGGTTGTATCTTAAGTCCTCTTTTGTTTATCTACATTTATGGATTCAGTGGCAAAGGCATCCTCAAAAATGAAGAAAATGAATGTAGGTATGTGGAAGCTCAAAAAACGAGTAAATGGTAGTAATGCTTAGTTTTTGCTAATGATTTAGTTCTGTTGGGATAATTGGAAAGGGACTTCCAGCCAAATATCAACATGATGAATTAAAAGAGGAATGAGAGTAATATGCAAAGAAAACCAAAAACAATGTGCTGGTTACTTAGAGAAACTAAAACACAAAATCTTAAATTTGGGGCAGGGAGAATTTAGAAACAAATTCAAAGCTACAATTAACCTAGGAGTAATGATTAACTCGGAGGGAAAACTAAGAGAAGAAACCAGCCAGAGAATCAAAAAAGGCAAGTGCAATATAAAGACCCATGTCAACAGTAACTGTATATATCATCATCTCCACATTATCATAAGATACTGTTTATATGTTCCATTCATTCTCTGTTTCTCCATCATACATAAAAATACTGCTTTAAAGGCCATGTATGCACGTCAACTGTCTCTGTACCGCTGTACCCACTCTTCATTACCTATCCATTGTAATGTAATAAAGGAGAGTCTTCTTCTTAACGCCACCCACTGCGGCCTTGCAGCCTTTGTTTCATCGGATCACTGGTTTGTCACTCAGCAGTAGAATTTAAGTCTTTCAACTCCACCATGGCTGTTTCTTGATGTCGTAAGTTGCACGTGCAACTATCTGGCGTTTTTAATAGACCGCACGCATCGCGATCGAGGAGACAAGGTGTGAACAGTTTTATAGCTCCCTGTTCTCACATTGGCCATATCCATCATGCCTTTGGATCTTCGTGGTGAGCGATAGTCAACCCGTCAGCAGCTCACCACCCTCAGTGATATATGGTTTCAGGTGTCCCTATTTCTCGCATTCATTTTTTCGAAAAATGTTGAATTTGGCAGAATCATAAACACTAAACATTTACAGTGCAACACGTATTCCTGAGCACGTGTTTGGTCGGATTCTACAAATTCTCCGAACAAATCCTTATTTTCTTTACATTATGTATTTCATACAAAAGTTGAACTTCTTTCACTGATCCTCTGAACCTTGTCAGCTGCTCAAGCAGTGCAAAACCATTTTGTCTAACTCAGTAGTCTAAAAGCCTGCCAGCCGGCAACTAATGTGTTTGTGATTGTTAGAATACACATATTGATTGGAACCCCCCCCCCCCCCCCAATTAACTTTTAATGTGCACATTACCTATTCCCAGCCTTTATCATTATGTTAATTTAATGATTATATTATTTTGGACCTTTTATATTCACTTGTTAATTCTTACCTTATACTTATAATGTATTAGTGTTTATCAATTTTAATGATGAACATATAGAGTACCTAACACTATTCCGCTGCCACCATACACCGTTTTGCACTATGTGTATCTTTTCATTGATTAAGTTATATCCAATAGCTCTACAATAAGAGTTACGGAATTTATTTATGAGTGATTTCCCTTTGTTTCGATGTCCGTTTCCTGCCTGTTTGCCGTAATCGACTTTCAAACGTGACACAGTTCTGAGATTTTTATTCTATATAATCAGGTTGCGCATTGGCTGTTTTCAGGGAATCCCTGGCAAATTTTTTTAATCCTACCAACAAACCCAGAGATCACCTTAGCTGTGGATGTAGGTAAACCCAATCAAATCAAAAATCTTTTGGCATTCAGAAATATGTTTATTTAATTTAACTTCTAAGCAAACAATTGATACAAAACAACAACTAAATATAAGCAATAAAGGACAATTTTTAATGGCAGCGACTGCAAACACACAAGGCTGTGGTCACAAAATAAAGAATGCATGCATTCAGTGGTCAAGGTCAGAAGCAGTGGCCGCTCCAACCTGCACTACTGTAAAGTATTTTCGGCCTCATTGTCATACGACAATGTGTTGTGGTGTGCTGTCTTCTGCACGCATTCGCTTAGACCAGATGAGTATCGCCATGGCCAGTCAGTAAAGTTGTAGCATCAATACATTTAATTCTATGTGGTACTGCATGGTAAGTGCCCGTGCCTAGTATTCGTACTCTATTATTTATGATTTTTATGTGCATTCTCATCTCATCACGTTTATCTTCTTATATGCTGTGCTGACGTGTATCTGCCAGGCAGGTTAGACTTTACGTGCGTATTGTAGTAGTACATGAAGTAGTTGTACTATTATTAACCAACGCCCTACTGCATTCTCATTTCATCCCATCTATCTCCTTACAACTTGCATTACCAATATACTGACAATACGCTGTTCGTTTCAAATCTTTGAATGGAGAAAGGTCCTATACAAGAGGGCTTATGACATTTTGTGGTGAAGAAAGCCGAGAGGAGAGAGTTGCAAAACAAATGCTACTTCTGACAACCAGGAAGCCCCTCTACATTTCCACCTGAAACGTGAGGATTTATAGT
>JAXRKP010000732.1:7500-17500 GCA_037039925.1 Doris montereyensis
ATACAAACCATATAAGAGAAAAAACAGTTTCTAAAAAAAAAAACCCAGGAAGAAGAAGAAAGCAACAGTAAGTATAGAACTTTTAATCCTCCACTTAAAAAGACTAAGAAATACTGTATACTTACTAAGAGGCAGGTGAATATATTCAAGATCACTGGTTTCAAAGGCACTCCTCTCCAGCTGCTCATTGTAACCAATTTCATCCCCAAATTCTCTTGGATTCTGGAGTTCAAAGTTCAGATCTGATGAGTTGCTTATAAAGCTGTTACTCCTGCCACTGTCAATCCTTGTTTCCCGCAACCTGTCTATATGCTGTCTTGGCTTTGTGCTTCCATCACCATAAGTTCCTGTGCCTGCTTTGATATTCAACAAGTTGACCTCCTCTTGACTTTTACTCCTTTTATGAGTCAACCCCAACCTTAGATTGATCACGCTCTTATAGCCAAACTCTTTTAAAGGACCCAAATGTGATGGAGCTATTTGACCAGCGAAAAACCAGTTCTGATGCACAGGATGAGCAAACCAATAATCAAGCCACTCCTCTGGAACGTGTTGCGGTCTGAAAAATTTCTGAAAGTAATCATTTAGGGGCTCCTCACCAGTCACTTCTGCCACAACTTCAATCGGAATACGGGACATAAAATCTAGACCCATCGACTGGGCAAAATCAAGAATTTTCTATTGCGCACTATCGGCGGAAGTTTGGATCGTAGCGAGTTTGGTTGGCGAGATAAAGCAAAGGTCACAAATGTAATTGTGTATCCCTATCACAACGAAGAAGGGCAGGCTTCTTCAAATGTAGCACAATGGCTGTGAGTTTCTCAACAGCCTCAACGCTAGCCCATTCATCAAGAGGATCCAACAAGTTAACAAACTGTAACCTAAAGTGTCCTCAACATATTTTCGTTCTACTTCTGTGGTTGGAAGGATTCCCCACCGAAATCCCCTTCCGGATCCCCATCAGGATAAGTGAACAAAGACACAATGCTTTTAAAACCGGCATCGACTGCTTGCTTCAAATTGTGCCTCGACAGCCGACCACACACATGAAAATCAGAAGTTATTTCCTTAGCCCACCACAATTTTTCAGGAGCTTTTAAACCTGGTGGCTTCAGTCTGTCAGGGAAAACTGATACAATGTTCTTAAAACGAAATGTTTCATCTTGACCACACCAACAAGATGGGAGTTGAAGGAACAACAGGAGAAAACATTTCAGGAAGATTTCAGCTTTCATTTTTCGTGGCTAGAAGACCCATAATAAAGTAATAACATTTATGTCAACAGCTTTCTGTCAAGAAAGAAAACAAGAACAAAAAAGACATTATGTATTATGAGTCTTTTAGAGCATTTTAACTTCAATTTTTATTTTATCAGAGATAATCACAACAATTGCAAGGCAAAAATATTTTGCAAAACCGAAGGGACAATTAAAAAAAAAAATTCATGATTTCTCAATAGTCTTACACAAGATGAACAACAAGGAAACAGCCTGATGTGATATTAAAGTTATTAGATCCCAGATTGAAAATTTTAATTTTTGTAGACTGACTACAATGTAAGTGATATTCTAATTGTCATTAAAAATTACCTATGAATTTTTTTGTCTTTTACAGGACAAATGGCCATAGGAATACATTTTCTTTCATTCCAGATTATAAAATGGTGTTTCAAAGTATTTTTCATCCGTTTTTTCCAGCTCTTACTGTGGGTTCATTTGAAGACTAACATATTTGCATAATAATGAAAATCTGAACCCTGCCTCACTTGATCACTTTAAAAGATTCATCTTTTATAGACCTGGCCAAATCTTCTTTGAACAGTTGCTTTTCACACGGAATTGAAGACAACAGAATAAAAGGTCGTTGACCTCACCTACCTTACGGTGAAAAGGACTTATTAAAAAAGGGAAATGCTGTCAGTCTCAATTCCTAACGTGTGCAGCAAAAAAAAGATTCACAGAAAACACAAATTGAAAACGAATTTCACAATATTACGTATTTTATAGCTGTACATGGACCAAATCTTAAGAAGATTCACCGATTAGACTTGAGAGAAAGATTCATTAAAAATTTCAAGTTCTCATTGGATCACATTTTTGTAAAAACTGCCATACTGAATGGAAGAAGCGATCTGCACAGGTTTTGAGCGATTTTATTCATTTTAACTAAGTGAGGAGACAGATTTTGAAAATTGGGTCAAATCCAAAACGGCAGCGTTTCCATGGCAATGAAGGACACTACAAACTTTTCAATGATACAGGATGACTATATTTTGACAGTTACTCACATAGCGTACTGAAAGGAAAAGTCCAGACTCAAAAGCAAAAAAACTAAAACGATCACTTCAGAAGCTCCCCCCCCCCCCTGTGGCCGAGTCAGGGCTGGTTGTCTCTAGATCTCTAGATTAAGACTTAGATTTCGGATATTATAGTCTGATTATTATTGTAAAATAAACACTAAAACTTACAATACTATGATGTAATTCTCTAAATCAAAGAAACCAATTAGATGCTATCCTCCTAGATTTCTCAAAGGTTTTGACAAAGTAGATCACAATGGATTACAAATAAAAGTGGATGGGTATGGTATTAAAAAAGGGGGCTACCTGGATTAACAAGTTTGGGACCAAAATGTTGATTTTCTATTCTTTTATCTCCATCATCTACCAAATGATTTGTATTATATTTGGCACACAGGTTCCTCTAGTCAATGTTAATAGAATTATGTCTTGTTTTATTTTATATCTTGTTAACTTTTTGAGAGAGAAAAATTTGTTCGTTTTAATAAAAAATGCCATTTTGTATATATACACGATATATATATATATACATTTCAAAAATTCATTAAAAACAAAACTATCCAAAATATTATTTTTAAAATGACGTCACTCTTTAGATATTGAATGGAAAAGACAATCTGCACAGGTTTTGAGTGATTTTATTCATAACTAAGGTGACTTGGATTTTATTCATATCCAAGATGACAGCCGTTTCTATGGCAACCAAGGACGCTACAAACTTTTCAATGATAAAAAAATGACTGTATTTTTATATATACTAAAAAGCAAATACCCAAACTCAAAAGCAAAAATCACTTCAGGAGTTCAATCCAGATAAATGCTAGCTATACAACATGACAAACACACTGCAAGAATTTTTTGATAAATGCTAGATATTTTGTGACATTCTTTTGGAATTTCAGACACGACTCCTGGATATGTTATCTAAAGACAAAACAGACTGGTTTTTTTGAAAATCTAAATATTTAATTGTATTTTGACACTTCAAAAATGGATAAACTACAATGTAATTTTTTGCTATCTTTTGGCGATAAAATAAAAAATATACAGAAAAAAAATCAAATAAAATCCAAATGTCTATTAGTTTTTTATACGTCTATGAACTAGTTTTATACGCCAAATTTCACATTGATTGGTTGATAAATAAGGAAGGAGATAGAAATAATGTTCTGAAAATGACATTTTTGTGAAAATCGCATAATATTGAAAGAAGAACATGGACATTTGGATGGAAAAGATGATCCTTCTTCAAAATATTCTTGCCTGATAAGCTAGGCCGCTTTCCTCAGCTTCTTTCTCGACTCTGGCCTTTCTCCTAGACTTTCCCACGGTCAACTCTCGTCTTCTTTTCTTTCAATTGAGCATCCAACGCACGAATGGTACTCTAATTTATTAATAATACTACATAATACGAAGGAGCCACAGTGGAGTGAAGTCAAGGCGAAATATGACAATAAGTGACAACTCCACTAATAAAGGTTATACCCGAAACGTCACGTGTTTGTTCTGTCTTTATTAGTGGAGTTGTCACTTATTGTCATATTTCGCCTAATAATACTACACTCTGTTGTTGAAACAACGCAGTCTAGAGATCATAGGTTCACTTTCATAATATTACCGATCGAGCCAATGGGTGCCATATCTACCATGACTGCATGAAAACCAATCAGGGCAAAGCGAGGTCACCGGCACGGTCACGTCACCTAGTTCTTTATGCTAGTCACGTGTTAGCGTAGTACAATAATACTGAAGAATGCAGGGCTGATGCTATGCGAATTTCCGCTGTCCTGTAGGTGATGTCTCATGACTTTGAACTGCAGTAACATGCAGTTGGATGTTAGACAACTAGCTCCATATAATAGTAGAGTATGATTCTGGTTGTATTTGAGCAGAGATGATTGATTGTTTATCCACCATATTCTTCAATTTCATTGCTTTTTCTTCAGTTTTGAGACTACGTTCAAAAGATGATCCATAAAAAATTATTTAAGTCTCAGTGAGACAAATCTTTGATGAAATCATCTATACAGGAAAGTTAAAACTAACAAGAAACAAAGTTTTAAAAATTTGTTTTTTACGTTACCATCGCCATAACACTTGATATCAGGACCCCCCCCCCCTTAATTTGCCTTAAAGTAAAGTTAAAACCAAAATTGGATTAATATTTTAGGTTCGATCAAGATATGCCCGCTGATAGTAATACTCAAGAAGTGGGTTGGTCAGTTATTATGAAGAAGAAGAAGATGTTGATGCCTGCAAACCAGTCCACAACAAAGCCCACAACTTAGTTTTCCTAACTTTGTAGTAGATGCAATACGGCAATATTATGAGCTGTTTCTAGATATTTCTCGTTTGTTGTCTGACGAAGGGTTATACCCGAAACGTCACGTGTTTGTTCTGTCTTTATTAGTGGAGTTGTCCCTTATTGTCATATTTCGCCTATGATATATATAGCTCTAGCTTCTAGTTCCAACTACTAACTAGAGATCTATCTAAATCTAGATCTAGAGATATAGTGACTAATGAGTATAGAATACATATATACTTGAAATTATTTAAATAATTAGATCTAGATCTAGTACTTTCACTCAGGTTCAGTTGCAAGTTTGCAACTATCCACCATGCCATATGTTTGGAGAGCCTTATCAGCTTTTAAACTCGCAGGTACACAGACAACTAGTCTAAAACACATACCGGTCTTGATGGAAAATCTAGATCATCTTGTTTTAGAGATAGGCTAAATCGAGGTAGATATACGTGTGAATCGTCAGCGCGGCAGAAGAACTGACCAATGAATATGAAACAAGCAGCGTTATACTAGGCCCTTTATTTACTATCAACTATCAATTTGCTTGGATCTACTTTCATTTTCAAGCGGCCGCGGAAATGCAAATATTGACGATTTTACTGTGTACATCTTGGAGGAAAAAGATACTTCCTCAAGGTGTACATGGTCCTATTTCTTGAAAGCAATACAAAATAATAATATCGTCTTATTATTTTTGGGTGGATTTGACACAAGTCCCTATTGATATGATATGATATGATATAATATTCGGATCGTTGTTAAGCCTCCAGGCTTGTGATCCGGTCTTCTTGTCCAACTTTTTGCCCTAACCTACTTGACTTTTTGACTTTTTGACAGTCACGGGCTGATGCTAGAGGCATAGCCTATATAATTTAGACTTTAGTGGTCTGTGTTACGGGATGCCCATGCAGCATCCAATCTGTTTTTGAAAGCCTGGAGGGACGGTGCTTTCACCAACATCTTCTAACAGTCCATTCCAGTTGTTCACCACTCTGTTTGTGAAGAAATGCTGTCGGAGGCTGGTATTGCATCGTGATTTTTTCAGCTTCAGTGAGTGCCCTCGGGTGACGGAGATTCCTTCAAATTGCAGAGGCGTTTCTTTGATGTTGTACATACCGTTGCAGAACTTATATACCTCAATCATATCACCTCTTTCCCTTCTATAGTGCATGCTCGGAATCTTCATTTTCCTTAGACGGTCACTGTACTGTAGATCTCTCATTCCGGGAACGAGTTTGGTAGCCCGCCTTAGCACTCCTTCAATTAGCTTTGCATCCTTCTGAAAACGTGGTGACCATACCACGTTGGCGAACTCTAAGTGTGGCCTGATAGGGCAATGAACAGCATTCTCATGCTGTCAATGTTCAGATAGTCGTAGGATCTTCTGATGAGACTGAGGATCTTGTTGGCTTTGCTGACTTGTATTGCAATATGATTGCTGTACTTCAGCTCACTGTCCATGACAACCCCTAGATCCTTCTCTGCGGTTGATGTACCTAGTACAGTTCTGGCATCTTATCCATGCGCCTTCATGTTGTAATTGTACTTGGATTGGAGCGGCCCAAGTGGAGAACGTGACATTTGTCTGCGTTGAATCTTAACTGCCACTGGTCCGCCCAGTTCACCAGGTTATCCAGGTCTTGTTGCAGCTGATCCCTTTTTGCTGTGATACCACTGTGTTGAAAACTTTCGTATCAGCTGCATACATCTCACAGCAGGACTGCACAACGGATGGAAGGTCATTTATGAAAACAACGAATAGTACTGGGCCCAGCACGCTGCCCTGTGAAACTCCGCTGGTGACAGGTGCCCAATCAGAAAAGGCGGCATTGACTCGAACGCATTGTCGTCGCCCTCCCAGAAAATTTCTGATCCATGCCAAGACGTTTGAAGAAATCCGTAGGATTCTACTTTTCTAAGAAGCCGTTCGTGGGGACAGAGTCGAATGCTTTCGAAAATCAAGATATATTGCGTCAACGGCTTTTCCTTCGTCTAGAGACTGGGTCCATGAGTCAAGTACAGAGAGGAGGTTTGTGACACAGGAGCGTTGAACCCATGCTGGTGGTCAGTGATGAACCCTGTCTCTAGGTGTGTTATCATCCTGTCTTTGATAATTCCTTCCATAATCTTGCATGGTATGCTTGTCAGGCTCACAGGACGGTAGTTGCTAGGTTTATTCTTTGCTCCTTTCTTAAACAGTGGGGTCACATTTGCCTCTTTCCAGGATTCTGGTAGCTTGCCTTCGTATAATGACTGTGTGAATATGACTGCCAGCGGTTCCGCCAGTTCTTCCGCGAGTTTTTTTTAGAACACGTGGGTGCATGCCATCTGGTCCAGGTGATTTTCCAGCATCCAGCTGTTTAAGTCTTTTCATAACTTCTTTCTTCGAGAATTCAATGGGGTCAAGCGTCGGACAAATTCTTGGTTCTATGTCTGGTATTGTCTCCATGTTCTCTTTAGTGAACACACTACTGAAGAAACTGTTTAGTACCTGTGCTTTTTGCTCATTAGTGGTTGCTGTATCCCCTTTGTCATCAATTAAATCTGCCACACCCTCCCGAGTCTTGAGTTTACTGTTTGCATATGAGTAGAACGCTTTGGGGTTTATTTTCGCTTCTTTTGCTATCTTCTTTTCATACTGTTTGATTGCGTTCCTACATGCTGACTTTGCCTGATTTCTGGCTCTCGCATATTTCTGGTAGTCTTTGTCCTCTCTTGACTCAGTATATCTCTTAAATGCCTCTCTCTTCTCCTTTATCTTTGTCAGTGCATTGTTATCCCACCACAATGGTTTCCTTTGGTTTGTCCCAATCCTGCTCTCCCTCCGCTACTTCGCTTTGGGATACTCTCCTCCATTGCCTCATCTATTCTTTGCTTGAAATAGTTCCATGCCTCTAATAGGCCTTTTCCTTTCACTTTTTCACCAAGTTCCTTGTCTTTGATCTTTATGCGAAGTTTATCATAATCTCCTTTGGAGAAAACAAACCTAGAGTTGTTCTCTTCCATCTTGTTAGCTGTATATGCTAAAAAGTCAAACTGCAGAACCTGATGATGGCTTTTCCCCAAAGGGCATCATGTATAAGATTTTCTATCATACCCTCCTCATTGGTTAAAATTAAGTCAACAAGAGTTGGTCTTTGCTCAGCCCTATAATGAGTAGGATTCTTTACATGTTGATGCAAGAACAGGTCTCTTACAACTTTCTCCATGAACACGGTGGCTTTATGGTTTTCACTAGATGGCGTCGTTTCTGTTGACCAGTCTATCTCAGGATGATTAAAATCACCACAGATGAGCACATGTGATTTGCCTTGAATTGCTTTTGAAATCAAACTGTTTACATTTGTATTGTTTGTCTCAGTACTATTTGGTGACCTATAAACACACCCAATTACCAAACTGTCGTTGTCTTTCAAGGAGAACTCCACCCAAATACTCTCTTTCGCTGTCTTACATTCATCTAACATAACTTGTTGTGCTGAAAACAGTTTTTTTGTATATACAACCCCTCCTCTTTCCAAAGACTTGTCTTTAAAATTATGAAAACAGTCATAGTCGCCAAGGATGTCCAGTTCAACTGGTTGCATTGGTAGTTCAGAATTCTTGGGTACCAGTTCAGTAAGACAAATGACATCTGGCTTCTCATGCTCCACTAAGTGTAAAAGTTCAGCTCTTTTATTCATAAACGTGTCTACATTAGAATATATACATTTGATTTTGTCTTGGTCTATTTTGTCTCTGGGGCCCCTCTCTCGTTGAAGGCCTGAGGTTCCCTGTTGCCCGCTCTGTGTTTATCACACTTTTGCCTCTGATGATCCAGTTTGCCTTTTCTCCTTTCTGTCTCGAGTCTTCCTCTTGCATTTCTGAGCTTCACCAAATTTCTCATTTCTTCCCTTTCTAAAGGGGTCATGTCTCTTTTCAAGCTGACTGCGTGATACTTCTTGTCTTTGTGTGTTGTCAGCTTTTTGACGCTTTGAGGGCGTCAATCACATCTTGCTGTGATTCAAGCACAGCCAACATTGGCCTCGGTTTTCTTTTCTTCGTCTGCGATTCATTCTCTTTTTCGAACTTGCCTAAACGTTTCACTTGTTTCACTCTAATGTCTACCTCCAAAACTTTCGTGCAAATCTCCTTTAATTTTTCCATATCTTCTTCTTTTCTGACTGAAGCAGTCGCAGACTCACTTTCATTTACACCAAACAGAACAATGTTAGCTTTTCTCAAATCTCTTTCCTCCATTTCTTTTTAGTCCTGAGTTTGCAGCATCTGATTTAGCCTGTGTAACAATCCCTTCCACAGTGACTTGTGCTGTCATCAGTCCTTCAATCTTAGTTTCAATGGCTCTAACATCATTGTCCAGTTTTTGAAGATGTTTTTCTGACGCTTTCTGTGACACCTCTCTATGTTTTCAAGACGACCTTCAAAATTTTGCAGAAATTCTTTGCATCTATCTTCCACTGATTTTTCATCCAGAACTGCCCTAGTCGCCCGCTGGCTGCAATAGCCTAAGCAATACCAATGACAATCCGGTCTAGACATCACAGCATACTCAGCATCACTGACATTTGCACAAGCTGCACATGACCACAAGTTGCACCTGCCACATTGCAGCATTTTGTCACTACTATCATAAAAAGTTTGCTTGCACATTACACAGTCTGCTGGTTCATCATGTTCTTCGTCTGACCCTCATTACTAAGTAGGCCTATTACGGAGACGTCTTGGTAAAAACCAACCTCTGTTCTTATGTAATAATTGGAGTAATTCTACAGCACACTTCGAGAAATATGCTCATCCGAAAACTCGTCCATCCTATCTTATCTCCGATTTGACACAAGTCCCTATTACGGAGACGTCTAGGTAAAAACCAACCTCTGTTCTTATGTAACAATTGGAGTAATTCTACAGCACACTTCGAGAAATATGCTCATCCGAAAACTCGTCCATCCTATCTTATCTCCGTTTTCCTGTTTTTATTATAGATCTATGTGTATTGCTCATATTTTATGCTTTTCTGCTCTGGTCGTGAATATGTTAGATTTAGCGCCTTACCCTAGCAATCAAGTACTAAATACAGACATCGTATAGCTCTATATGTTATAGTTATAGTCCGAATATATGGGAAAAACAAAGGAGACGAAATCGGCACAATGGGAAAGAACAATGGTTTCACAAACAAGAATAATTAGGAATTAAAATGAATCTAGATCCAGTTTCACATCAGATAGAGGGTGTTGATGCAGAACCAGTGTTCCTTATTGTTTTGTTTTATTCCATAGTGTTTGACGTTTGTCTCGCGTCAAGTGTGGCTCCGACATATATAATCTATATCACGCGTATATTTAGACATTTGACATCTCGCCATTGTATGTTGTTGTATCCCTATGAAGGAC
>JAXRKP010000732.1:25000-125000 GCA_037039925.1 Doris montereyensis
TCGTTCCTAAAGGATTTATTTGTTTCTTTCTTTGAAATTTACCTCATCCCATCATTACAGTGATCTCAGGGTGAATTAAGAGGAAACGACAAGATGAAAGGCACATGAAAGAAGGAAAGGAAAGAAGTAAGACCTACAAGCAGCACCCGCCAACTGCCCGTCCCCTAGAAGAGGAAAACAAAAATAAAAATCATCTTGACAAAAGAAAATAGCAAGCCAGACAGACATAAAGAAGAAAACACTACAATTACTGCGATACTTTAAACTATTTAAAAAATAATTTTTTACCACAAAGGAATTAATGAAAATGCAAGTATAACAAATCAAATGATTTCAAATGTAAAGCTATGGAATACGCTTGTGATAAATCAATAATGAATTGATGTGCTTTGCTTTATCACTATTATGACTGGAGCAAGGGGAGGATTTTTTATTTGTTTTATTGAAATTTATTCTGTCCACCATATGTTGTGATCTCAGGGTGAATAAAGAGGAAAAAGTTTAATGAAAGCCAAGTGAAAGGAGGACAGCAGGACAGAAGTAGGAGCTACAAGCAGCACCCGCCAACCGCCTACCAATGTGGAGAAACAAACCGCTATTGAAAAGATAAAGAAAACAATTAAAGCTAAAGAAGAAAGAAAATGAAAAGAATGAAGAAGAAAACAAAACTGTAATCTGAACAAAGCCATGAATCAGATTAAGGATAAAATGACGGCATCAAATATTTGTTAATAATTTAAATAATAACAATAATAATAATAATATTTTGTTTGTTTGGTTCATTGAAATTTACCGTATCCAGTGTATGTGGTGATGTCAAGGTGAATTTAGAGGAGGAAACAGCAAGATGAAAGATGTGAAAGAGTGAAAGGAAAGAGGTAAAACCTATCAGTACTGCCTGTCACCTGCTCACAATACAACAACAGTAGGAGTCTAAGAACCCATCCCATGGGAGATAGAAAAATCAGGATGGTAGGCAGGCCAGGGTAGTAGTAGTAGTACTACTATTAGTATTACTAAGCATACTTCACTGTTTTCTCCAATCAAATGTTGACGTAGAAAGGAAACGCTGACCGTGCTTAAATCTTACTCTTTCTCTTATCCAATCTGTCAATCATGCAATAAACGTCAATCAAGGGACAGGGTCAGCCTTGTGGGGGCCGGAACTTTGTGGCCAATGGCCATCCTCTCCTACCTGACAAGCACGCAAAAAATCAATGAACGTGTCATCACTCATGTACACCACATTGGTTGGGGACACATTTATATTTTGATTGACAGTGATAAACATCGATTGTGTACATAATATACATTAAGGAATGATGAATTTAGACCATTGTTAATTTCCTGAAACAAAATATTGTGCATGGTGACGCCACATTGTTTGGCAGGCACTAGGCAGAGTAAGAACATCTTGTGTTAGAATAGATGCTGACCATTGTTTGCTGGGCCCAGGTGGATGAAATTAGCCCCTTGTCGTCCTGCAGGGAGAGACAGTCCACTATCTACACGTTTATTACAGCTGGGAAGCATAGCTTGATCATATGATCTTGTTTAATTGAAATATCTTCATATTTGAAATCTAAGGAAAAAGGCATCTGTTCAAATAACTTTGAAAAGTTAGGTGTCTGTTAAAAAAGGGGTTTTTAGCCAGTCCGGGTGGGTTGTTCATGGGCTTAATCTTATTGGGAAAGTTCCGTTTCTGAAATAACGGGGCATAGGTGGCCCGAGGTGTTAGATGGGGACTTGGTTCTTAGACCATGACTACTGTATTAACAGTTTAAAAAAATATTATTAACTGCAGACTAATTAGTAAAAAAAAATGGTTACATAAAAATAATGCTGAATTTACTACCACATGTACTATACAAAAAGAAACAAAATTTTAAAATAAAAAAATTGGGACACATTTTTGTCCTCCTGCTTTTTTATTTGGTATTGATAGAAATGATTTGAACAAGACAAAATTATGGGTTTATCTAAATGCCATACCACTGTCTGAGAGTGAGAGTCAGAGGGAGAGAGACAGAAAAACGGACAGAGAAAAGGAAAATAAGTTGAGGATGGAGTCAGAAATCTAATTAGTTGGGTTTTTTTCCCCATTGCATTGAAAATGAGCAAACATTTCCTTTGGAAAAGAAATGAGAAATAAACAAAAAAATCCTGACTAGGTGTATGAAAACATAATAATTGAATAAAGGCAAAATCAACACGCAGTCTGTTCAGACCCATTATCCTTTATTTCCTTGAGCAATTAGAAAGATTGTATATATATGAAGGAAAAATATCTTGGAATACAATCCTCACAACAAGTGTTTGAAATTACAACAATGTTTTTAACAGAAATTCTGACAGCTCTTTATACTGGCATTTTAGAATATTTTGCAACTGATAATCATTGATAAATCATAAACTTTGACATAATTCTTGTATTGTAAAACAAAAAAGGGTAGATAATCTAATTTCACCAATTTTTAATTATGCATGTATTTTTCGAACACTTATATTTTCACAACAGGTATAGAGAGTGATGTAATCATGCTTTCAACAGTTTCACTATTTTTAGAGACATTTATTGACAATCCTCAATTTAATAACTTTAAAGACAAAGAAAAATCAGGTTTCAGTTGATCATACAAAAATCAAAGTAAAAAAAAATAATTCGCCACCACCACAATTGCTGACCGTCAGCCAAGGCACTACCTGCCCTTGTTCATATTATTTAAGGCACTAGTCACGTGATCATAGCTTGGAATGTACCAATACTTTGAATGGATTGTCTTTAAATGCAAACATATAACAGGAATCTTGACTCCCAACGAAGCGGTGTTTACTAATCAATTTAACTTTTCTTACAATTATTATGACATTGTAAAATGTTTAAATTGTTCACTTTACTTCACTCAACCCTAGACCTAGGTTCTATCTTGTTACCTCAGCCTATGGATTTTTACAATATAAACAAATAATCACTTAATTAGGATTTTTTATTTGATTTACCCACATCCACAACTTTACGGGGGATTCGGTAGGATTTTAAAAAATTTTCCCGGACTGCTCTGTAAACAGCCAAGGAATTTTTAACGTGCACAGTTTTGTGATCAACACTCGGAACTTCCTTTTCATTCGATGGGACTAAGTGAAGATTTTACTCGAAAACTCGAGAACAATTTTCAACCATTGGACGACCTTTGGGTTGAGAGGCCGACACCTTGCCTCTGGACTACCAAGTCCCTACAAACCAGGAAGTGACGCGGCTAATTTCAATAAATATCTATAAAGGAAGAGCTCTACTTTCATTTTGGCGTATTATTATTGTTCTGTTTCATTTCCTTCAATAGATTTTCCCAGAGGAAGAAAAATTCCAAACCAGTAATGAGCTGAACCAAGAGGAAGTCATACTGATAATAATATCAGCAATAGGGTTGAGTGAGTTAATCAACTAGGCTACTCCTCTCTCACACACTCTCAGGGAGCATAGCTAGCTTGGTTGGTAGCGCACTCTCTTTTTATGGCGAGATGATGAGTACGGATGCGCAGGTTGCGGATTCAATCTCATGGTGCCCAAACATTTTTTCTGTCTATTTCTTTGTATTTTTGCCTCTCCTTTGTTCCCATCGGGCTTTAATACAATTCAATTTCATAATCCTCTGATGGATAATTTAAATCTCTTGATAAGCTGGAGAAAGGTTACCAGGTCTACATTGTAATGCATCACAATCAATGCCACTGTTTATTTATAGACAAAAAATCTTTCTTCTCATTTGAGCACTGAATCACTACCAGATTTCAATTTCAAGCCAATGGAGTTTAATGATGGCATGAATTGTCAAAAATACAGCACTGTGAATTTTTTTTATATTATCATTTTTTTTATACTATCCTTGCATAATGAGTTTGTTTTTTATCTATACATGATTCACACAATAAGTGGTAAAATAATTTATTTGTTTGTTTGTTGTATCCCTACATGATACACACAATGAAAGGTAAAGCATCTATTTTTTCAAATTTCTTCCCAACTGACAAATGATTATCTAAAATGTGATCTAAAATGTGGTTGATTTAATATGGTACTACCTCCTTTTGTAGCTTTGTTGATGAGCAGCATATTTAGAAAGACAAGTTGACGTAATGTTGATATCTATTTTTGCTATACTGAATAATAACATTACACAGTTTTCATTTTTATTTTCCTTTGTCAAGGAACTAATACAAAATATGTATGAGTCGAAAACAAAAAACAAAATCTTTCTTATAGTTTGTAAAGGCCATTATATGGCAGTCCTGACAACAAATGCATCATTTTGTCTCATAAAAGATAGGCCCTCTGGCCTAGCTCAAGTATGCCCAACGACAGGATAAACTAGTACACACTGCATTACATACTTTTTGTAGTTTAATTTATCGTACATGTATATTCAGATATTGTAAGAGAAAGTAACATTCACAATAAACTTCATAGAAAAATACAGGTAAAAGCATGCAAATTTAAAACGCTGAGACCAATTATCTCATAGCGAAAGTGTATTTTGATTCATTTCACATATTTGAAACACAATGGGCTTTTTCTGTGAGAGACAGTGGGCTGAATTGATCTCACAAAATTTGTAAATTTTGAAAAAAATAAAGCTATGACTATGAGGATATGTTAATTTTAGATACATAAATATGCATATGTCCTCCCTTACAGATATTTCAAAAAGGTCTGAGACCTCCCCCCCCCCGCCCCGTACTTTACACATTTCACTGAGATGGTTGAAAAGTGGGCATAGTAGTATTACACCTACATGAAGGAAAATATGAACTTCAATAATTGATTTAAAATAACATGGCTATATAAATATAAGGTTTACATCTTTTTAATGATGACAAGAATTGTACATAACAATTCATCAATTTTCTTTACAAAGCCTTTTACTTATTTTATCACAATTTCTTATTGATATGATTATAATAAAAATGACTTAAAAAGCTAAAACAACAACCTCAACACACAAACATGATTTAGAAGTATGCCTATGACTCAAAAAACATTCCAGATTTCGTGTGAACAAGAAATATCCAAATTTCAAATAAGTGAAATGAATATGAGTCAAATTCCATTACATGACATAATGTGTGATTAATGAGTAGTAAGATAATTAGCAGAAAGGGATTGTGCGTGGCACTGTGCTCTTCTGGCCTTAAAATCAACGCATTCTTAATTTGGCAACGGATGAAGGCCTTTTCAGTCTTGTGACAGAAATTTGTTTTCGGTGCACATTAAAAATTAAAGGCAACTTTTAAATTTGGTTGTGATTGCTCAACTTGCTTGTATTTGTGGCAAGGCAATGAATGATTTCTTACTCTTGCCATGGTTCTGTGGCTTGTGGCCTTGTTTGCTTTGGTGTATTCCATTAGGCTTTGCATCTGTTTTATTATTATAACTCCTTATTTTGGGGTGGGGGCGGTTTGAGGTTATGTTTCTGTTTGGGTTTTTTTCTTTTTTTTTCTTCCTTTTTTTGGGGGATAGTTTTTTTTATATTTTTGCCTTTTGCTGTTTTGTGTCTTTTTTTCGTTGTTGGCTTTCATTGTTTTCCCTTTCTTCCTCTTTTCAGCTATAAATACAAACATACTTATGCATACAAAAAATATATTTGGAGGTGTTAGAAATAAATACATGCAAATTTTTTAACTTGCCGACTCTTCACAAATGGATGGTGAAAAAGTAATACTGGAGTCAGCCATCTTCTATATTTTTGTCACAACTCACTGTAACATTCGTATGATAAAATAGAAAGCAAAAAGCAGCCATATAAAAAAAAGAAAAAAAAGAAATAAAGTTTGGACAGTTTACATTATTTGAAATGTGAAACATGGATATATATATTTGCTAGTTTAACATGATTTGAGTGTCCCTGTCAAAGAATTGATTGGAAACCCTACCCTGTGTTTACTTTTTAAAAGAAATGTCTTTACAAAGACTTTTTTACATGTATTCCTTTCATGAAACAAACATAAGAGGAAATTTATTGGTCCCTATGAGCCTTAGTTTGTAAATTTTCAAAATTTCTCAAGAGTTTTAGGCTGAGATTTCACTTGCACAACAAACTCTTCACTTACAAATTTAAAACAAAAATATACAAAGAACACAAATGGGTATCCATCACCTCAGAAGATTTTCAAAGCAATTATTCAGAACAAATTTGCAGAAAACATCTGAAGAGTGAATATTTCATTACAAAATCTTATGCACAACACCGAGAAAAAAAGGACAAAGAAATTTTTTGCGAATGTCCTAATCAAATTTTGCTTTTCCGCCTAAACATGATCATCAATGCACAAATATAGATTTAACTATATTCCAGAGTGACAACCTTGGTCTTGAGATATTCATTCAAAGCATCTTCACCTGTAAAAAATAAACAGATGACAAAGTTAAATATTTACATAAAATTGAACAGAATAGATATATATATATATATGAGAGTTTGAGAGTACACAAATTTGCTCCTGTATACACATTTCTTATGCATATATGAAAGTGCATCGAATTACCATAGACATTTTCAGTAGAACAAATACAAGAAATATCTGAATGCTGACTGACACAGTAGGTATTTAGTCTGTTGGCTCAGAATTATACTGTCCTAACTATATATTTGACAATATTGGAGTCAAAATTTATTATCAGATTCACAGTCCCTAACTGCACAGTCTTTATTTTTTTTAAAACAAAGTTCCGTCTACGTTTGTCAAAATTTCAGGGGACTTGGTAGTGCAGAGGCAAGGTGTCAGTCTCTCAACCAAAAGATAGTGGGTTTGAGCCCCGCCGATGGTTGAAAAATTTTCTCAACTTTTTCCGAGCAAAATCTACCCTCCCCAGGTCCAGGTAGGTGGATCGATACCTAGTCCCCTTGGAGATAGACGATAAAAAAGGAGGTCCCATGTGCAGATCATAACACTTTGTGCGTATTAAAGATCCCTTGGCTGTTTACTGGACAGTCAGGGCAAAATAAAAGAATCCTAAAATAAAAGAATCCTAAAATAAAAGAATCCTAAAAGAATAAAAAAAAGAATCCTAAAATAAAAGAATCCTAAAATAAAAGAATCCTAAAATAAAAGAATCCTACCTAAAATAAAAAAACCCCGAGATCAGCATAGTTGTGGGTGTGGGTAAATCAAATCAAAACAAAAGTCACAATTTCACTTGCATTTTGTCCCCATCTGAACTAACTTCAAATTATCTTTCCAGAAGAGAACATTGGAGCTTTTTTTTTCCTTCCCCAAAACAGGTTTGTGTGTAGTAAGAATAATATAATTCTGAGCTGCTGATAGATGTGTTAATGCCATGCTGGTAAATGTACATCCGTTGATCAAGTTGTTTTTTGTGTCTTGTCATTGCTTTTGTTCATTAACCTTTAATCTGCTTATCCTCTTTAAATAAATAGTGTTCTGTTTTATCCGCTTTTTCTTGCTTAAATGAAAGAAAAAATACAGTTAACCATCTATACCTACTTTTCAAGAAAAATAGACTTATGGATTCAAAGCCATTAAACATGCCATTCTACCTTTTGGTTGTCGGCGATACAGAAAAGGACTGCCAGCATTTCTACCGTGAACAGATCTAAGATAGGAACAGATCTAAACAGAAAGATACGCTGGAGAATATAAACAGTCAGTTAAAATCTTAGATTATCTGTGCGGAAAGAAATTTTCACTTGTGTTGACCACTCCCATGGAGTTTGGAGAATATTTGTTTTGCAAGATAAAGCCATACTATTTGATTTTTGTTTTCTTTAAACTTAAATATGGGGAGGGAGGGGGGGGGGGGGTGATAGCATTTGAGAACCTTATGTTTCTTTCAAAGAGCGTTTATTTATCTCAGAGAGACAACAAGCATGTTGAACAGACTCAATGTAACAATTTATCTGCAAATAAAAAATAAATTTAAAAATTTTAAAAACCCTACCCAGATCTTTGCCGAAGCCAGACTGTTTGAAGCCACCAAAGGGGGCGGCCACGTCAGTCTTATTGTAGGTGTTGATGAACACAGTGCCAGCCTGAAGGCAGGAGGAAACGTGCATGGCCTTGTCAATGTCACGGGTGAAGACACCAGAGGCCAGGCCAAACTCCGTCTTGTTGGCACTTTGTAACATTCCCTCTATGTCTCTGTAGGGAAATTTTTAAAACAAAAGGCACAAATAAAATGATATGTCAGAAAGGAATAGACTGAAAATGTGGTCATTTCAGGAGAGTGACATAAAGATTGCAGAAGTTAAAAGATTACGAATTAGTACAAAGTTGGAAATTTGTAGAAAAGAGGGAAATCCCGGAAAACATTCTTTCTTCTTCAGTATTGTTGTTGTGAATGTCACAAAAGCAAGTGATATTTACTGATGTCGATAATGGCTAACAGAGAAGCATGATTCAATTCTTTGTAGCGATTTAAGCATGTATAATCTTACTTTACCTGTGATATGATTACATAAAAAATAGTTAATGTATTATCATAAAAAAAAAACATGACTCGAGTTAGACTTACACAAGTTGGCGATCTTCACCCTCAACAAGTGTCTACAAAAATGCTTTGAAAAAATTCTCTCAAACCATATTTCTATAAAAATTACATTTTGATGATTTAATTGTTGTTAAATAGCTGAGTAGATAGGCCTATTACTTACTCACACACAGACTCAAAAGCGATATTTCTATGACCTCTTGATTTAAAACATTTGGTCAACAGCAACCTTTTCTTCATTAAAATAATAACATGTGACTAAGATAAGCCAAAAGAATGGAAAAAAAAACCCATTTAAATAATACAAATCAAAATGAAAAATTTGCTAACACAAAAGAAAACAACTAACACATATCTCATCATTTTTTTTCACAAACAAAAAGGGAAAAAAAAGAGGGAACAAGATTTTACTTCCTTCCCCACTTTTACAATTTGTTTCTTTGAAATGTGTCCTGTCCCTGTCCACTATATGTGGAGATTTCAAAGTGAATTAAGAGGAAACAACAAGGTGAAAGATCCATGAAAGAGAAAAAGGAAGAAGTAGGCCGTACCAGAAGCTTTTGTCAACTCCCCCAGCTCCCACCCTTTAACGAAACAAAAATAAAAAGGGAGGAAACCAAAAGTACAAAATTAAAAACATTACATACCCTTCAACGAATTTAGTGATGATCATGACGGGGCCAAAAGATTCCTCCTTTGCTAACATCATATGATCTTCCACGTTAGTAAACACAGTGGGCTCAAAGAACAGACCTGTGGAGATGAAATGTACATAAAATTTTAAAAACATATAATAATGGAAATAACTTTGGTCAAGTGAGGAAAATGCGGGTTATGTATCTTTCCCAAGGAGCACAACATCGGGCCTGCCTTTGCCAGGATTCAAACCCAGGACCTCATGATCCCCAGTCCAGCAGACCACTGACCACTCCGGCCACCGGCGCCACTTGGGGAGTGGACATGGACATGGTAAAATATGCTAGGAAAGTTGTCTCATCTACAAATATATTTTCATTGAACATGTCAACTAAGAAAACGCCATATCTCTCTACCATTTGGAAAATTAAAAACTGGGAATCAACACTAAAAAGCTTAAATTTGTCTTTGCTCAGGTCCAATCAACTGAAAGTTGCCATCAACATTTACAGAAGTTAAAATAATGGAGATTGTCAACTAGATTAGATGACATGAGCAATGCAATGAAACCACACTGAATATTTCTGAGAAAACAATAAGCAAATTAAAGGGGAGTAAATTTGTGACAGTTACTATGACCAATGATAACAATAACTAAAAGTGTTATGGGAAAATGTTATCAAGTGGAAGGTGAATATTTGTTATACAGTGGTGTCCATCTAAAAAAAACATCCTCAGGAGACAGAACCAGGTTCTTAGGCAGATCAGGTTCTAAGGCGAACTCCGACATGCCTTGTATTTTTGCTTCATTATTCATGTATTTTATATAATGTTATTCAGTCTGCGCCTGGCTCCCCCGTCTGATGTGTTTTTAACACTTACTAGTGTATGGACAATGCTAAAGACATCCCACCCACCTTTCTATAATTTACTTGCAATATATCACAAGTTATCAGCAATAATTAGTGTTAATTTGAATGTGAATGGTTGTTCTCATGATTTTCACTTCGAGATCAGATCGAGTTCTAAGACGGACTGGGCAGTAACTAGTGGGATCTTAAAGGGGTATTTCATACAAGGGAAATTCTGTTGTAAGGAAATAGCTGGTTCATAAGCTGACCGACTTCTTAGATGGCGGGTTCTTAGGCCGACACCACTGTATCTAACTTCTCATTACCTGGCATCTTAGCCTGTTTGCCACCACGGACAAGTGTTGCTCCTTCTTTGACACCGGTAGCGCAATACTCGATCAGTTTTTCAAGGTGGGCTCTATGGTTTTGGGGTCCATGGTCGGTGGATCTGTCCAAGGGGTGACCAATTTTCATCTTTGCGACTTCCACCAGCTGAGATAGCAAGATGACATGAGAAAAAAAAAATTAAAATTAATATCATGGCAATTGAAAATCTATAAGATTGGTGACAACAATAAATTCATTCAGTTTATTTGTTTAACTTCATTTTCTTTTATACCATGCAGTTGAAATCTACATGTTAAATGAAGACAATGTCCTGCTTTAAAACAGTTATGTATTCTCAGAATCTTTTTGCGTTTTAAGCTATTTAAGCTCCTAGTTTTAACAAGTGAAACAGATGCAGAAACCTGCTAAAAACACTTACTGCAACATATAAAAAAGCAAAATGGCTTACCACTCTTCTCAGAAACTCATCATGAACGGACTCTTCCACAAACAGACGGCCAGCAGCAATGCAGTTTTCTCCTTTGTTAAAGAAGACGGCCCCACATCCCGATCGTACAGCTTTGTCAAGGTCACAGTCGCCAAAGATGACCAAAGGGGATTTGCCTCCCAGCTCTAGCGACACTTTCTTCAAATTGGATTTTGCACAACTGTTGTATGTAAAATTATATTTTATCAGTGTCGTCATGTTCACACACATATTCTTGCCTACAGTACATGTAACAACTTTTCCATGACAGAAACAATCTTTTGAAAGCGCTTTGTTTGTTCCTTTTAAATTTACCCTGTCCACCACATACAATGATTTCAGGGTGATATAAAAGGAAACAGAAAGATAAAAGATAAGTGACAGAGTTAACAGATAAAGTTAAACCTACCCATATCCCCTGCCAACTATCTTCCAATTTTCAAGAGTGCAAATTACATTTGACAAAATGTCAGAGCCAGCACACAGGTAAATACTTCTCATTAATGCTGTGAGCCCACAATGCATTCCTTTGAGCTGGTACACTTCAGTTTTTTTCCTCTCCTTATTCTTTTAAATAAATAAAGTTTGCTTTTATAGTGCTTTTTGCTGAAGTCTCAAGCGCTTAACATTCCAAAAAGAATAGCCCTTTTTGGACATATTAAATTAGGCAAAAGACGTTCTTTCTCTTTCTTTATCAGTTCCCATTCTACCTTTCGGTGTATGGGTTCAGATGCCCGAGATGATCTTTCTCCAGGATGACCTGTCCTGGCATTTTCTGTTTCCTTCCAAAAATGTTAAATTTCTATGCTTCATTTACATCTTCTTCCCACGTTCTCCGAGCTCTGCTTTTTGGTCTTTTACTTTTACCTTGGGCTTAAGCATTTTATACTGATTTAGCTATAATATAGTCATTCATTCTGTTTACATGCGCAAACCATCTCAATTGATTTGTTTCTTTCTATCTTAGTTTTTATGCCATCTACTTTGGTTTGATCTCTTATTGTTGTGTTTCTGATTTTGTCTCTTTTAGTTTTCCCTACTACTCTTCTTAGATATTTTATTTCAGCTGCCTGTACTCTACTGTATTCTCTACTGTCTAAGGTCCAGGTTTCACTGCCATAGAGGAGAGTAGGACAATAAAAATGTATTGTATACTGCCATTTTGGTTTTTGTTGACAATTCTTGCTTACCTACACATGCCTTTCCTAGATGGTTATAGATTGCACTTGTCTTTTTGATTCTCTGGCTGATTTCTTCTCTTAGTTTTCCCTCTGAGTTAATCGTTACTCCTAAGTAATTGTAGCTTTGAACTTGTTCTAAATTCTCCTGCCCAATTTAAGATTTTGTGTTTTAGCTTCCCTAGTTACTAGCATTGTTTTGGTTTTCTTTGCATTTACTCTCATTCCTCTTTTATTTAGTTCATTGTTCATAATGTTGATATTTGACTGAAGGTCACTTTCTGATTTTCCAAACAGAACTAAATCATCGGCAAATGAAAGCATTGATACATCTACTGATTTGAGCTTCCACATACCTACTTTCTTTTTCTTCACTTTTGAGGATGCCTTTGCGACTGAATCCATAAATGTGATAAACAAAAGAGGACTTAGGCTACAACCCTGTCTTACTCCTATATCTACATCAAATTCTGCAGATATATTTCCAGCTACTCTCACTGCACATGTTGGTTTATTGTAAAAACTTTTAATGGCTTCTATTAAATTTTGCTCTACATTGTGTTCCTTTAAGGAATATCATAATTCGTCCCTCCTTACAGTGTCAAATGCCTTTTCTAAGTCAATAAAACACAGGTGCAAGTCAATGTTTCTCTCAAGGAATTTTTCTATTATTTGTCTAATTGTAAATATGTGGTGTTGTACACTTCTTCCTGGTCTAAATCCACTCTGATGCTCTTGAATCTGATCCTCTACTCTTTTCCTTAGTCTCATTTCCAGTATCCTGGCATACACGTTAAGTAGTGATATCCCTATATAGTTTGAGCATTCCATAGTTGACCTTTCTTAAGAATTGGTACTACCGTTCCCTTTTTCCAGTCGTCTGGCACCTGTTTGGACTTCCGTGCTTGTTGGCATATTGCATGTAGTAGTTTGTCTGCCACTCTCCCCTGGTCTTTAATCATTTCTAGATAAACTTGGTCTGCTCCTGGGGCTTTTCCTAATTTCACTTTTCTTATAGCTGTTTGGATTTCTTCCATTGATATATCTACATTTTCAGCTGTCTCCTCTGGATTACTTGTTACTCTTACTAATTGATCTTTACTCCTTGTTTCATACGTTCTGGAGGGATTATGTAATTGGTGAAAATGCTTTCTCAATGTTTCCATGATTCCGCTGACTTCTTTCATTATTTCTCCTTTGGCATTCTTAATTTGTCGTATTGGGCATGCTTTTCTCTTTCTCATGCTCTTCATTGCCCCCAGAACAGCTTTTGATTTCCTTGATAGCTTTCTTGAAGTCTTTGTCCAAACTCTTCCCATTGTTGCTGTTTTGCTTTCCTCACTTCCTCTTTGGCGATATTTTTTTTATTCACGTGATCTATCCTATCCTCTGGTCTCTTTGTTTGCAAGTATTTCTTCCAGGCATCCTTCTTTTCTTTGATCTTAGTCTTGACATTCTCATTCCACCATGCTGTTCTTTTCCTATCTCCTTTAATTTGTTTCCTACCAAAGACCTCTTCAGTACAACTGAGGAGTGTTTCTTTATACATCTGCCACTTCTTCTATTGTGCTATCATTCAGATCCATCTGTCTTTCACTGATAAATCTTTTTATCCTAGATTGGTATACCTGTTTTACTACTGGTTTATTTAGTTCCTCTATTTTGAGTTTAGTAGCTTTCTTCTCTTTCCTTTTCTGTTTGTTTTCTTCAGTCAGTAATCTAATTTTGGCAATCACTAAGTGATGATCACTAAATATTTCTGCTTCTCTGCTTACTCTTGCATCCAATGTACTGTAAAAAAAAAAGGGAGCTGCTAACTATTATGTAGGTAATGACACAAGATAATATGAAAGCCCAATAGGAACAAAGATGAGACAAGTACAAGGAATAGACAGAAAAAATCCTGGCCACCATGGGGATCGAACTCGCGACCTCTGCGTCAGCACCCATCACCTTGTCATGAAAAGAAAGAGTGCTACCAACCAAGCTAACTACGCTCCCTTTTTTTTCTGTCTATTCCTTGTAATTGTCTCTGTCTTTGTTCCTATGGGGCTTTCATATCATCTTGTGTCATTACCTTCACTTCCGACATCCCCTTGCCTCACTGTTTGTCTTTAACTATTATGTAGTCTATCACTGACTTTTCACACCTGTCTTCATTTACTCTTGTATATTTGTGGATATCTTTATGAGGAAAAAAGGTGTTGACTATTTTCATGTTATTCTTTAGGCAAAAATCTATTAGTCTCTCTCCATTTGGAGAAGAAGTTGTCTCTCCTTCTTTACCTATTACTCCTCCTGACGTTTCTACATTGTTGCCTAATCTAGCATTTAAATCTCCTAACAGCATTAGTTCCTGTTTCTCTTTTCCATTTATTGCACTAACTTTCTATGTTCCAAAAATCACAGTCCGTATTCGTTTCCAAGTTCGTCTTCGAAAGATCAAGCCGGTTATATTATATTAATTTTTTCTCTGAATCTGTTTGTTTTGGATAAGCAGGGGATTAGCCCACTGTACCCTAGGTAGATGGTGGGGCTGCCACCTTGAGGCCCCCTACCAGGCCTTGTTATTTTCTGTCAGGGTTAATTCCCTTAGCCTTTCGTCAGTCAAGACCGGCCTGCAAGGCAGCAGGTTGTTTTCTTTCAGGGTTAACTCCCTTAGCCTTTGGTCAGCCTAGACCTGCCTGCAAGGCAGCAGGAGATTCGTGGAGGGTGGGATCATCTACTCCCGTACAGGTGCCTACCTGTCCACTGCCCGGAAAGACGTTCTAAGAATACTAAATCTTAAATGTAAATCTAACCCTAAAATACATTTTTATAAAATGAGGTCCATCTTACCTTTCCATGATAGTTTTACCGATAGGTGTAGAGCCAGTAAATCCAAGTTTCCTGATGTCTGGGTGATCCGACATGGCCTGGCCAACAACAGATCCTAGTAAAAAAAAAAAAAAAATTGCACGTACAACAACAAATATATAAACAGAAATATTTTGAAATGACGATTTGTTTATTTCATTGAAATTTACTCTGTCCACTATTGCAGTGATCTCGGGTTTGATTAAGGGGAAACAGAGAGATGAAAGATAAGTGAAGAAGTGAAAGGAAAGAAATAGGACCTACCAGCAGCACATGCCAACCGCCCACTAACATGACGAAAAGACGATGAAAATCTAAAAATCCCCAGCCATGCCATGCCGCTGAGACTTATAACAGAAGCATTTATTAAAAAGACATCCTTTGTGCACAAATATCATCTATATATATATATAGAAAAGAAAAAACAGCCAAAGTAGTTGACATATTTAGTAACAGACAATAAATTAGACATATATAACCAACAGCCAACACAAAGCCTGTAATAGGACAACCAACCCCTCTCCCAACACCCGACCCCTGATATTAATTCATGCATTATATTATTATAATCTTAAATGATAGTAATCGTCACCTGAACCAGGTAGGATGTTGACAGCCCCTGGTGGGAAGCCAGCCATTACTGTCAATTCAGCAAACTTGAGAGCTGTCAACGGGGTGACCTACATTCAGACAAGCAAATGGGTAGAAATTCAGAAAACTTGGAAAAACCGGATCTATATTTGGATATTTAATTTGATTTACCCACATCCACAACTAAGGTGATTACGAGGTTTCGGTAGGATTTTTAATTTTGCCCGGACTTCTCTGTAAACAGCCAAGGGATCTTTAGCATGAACAGAGAATTGTGATCTGCACACAAGACCTCCTTTGTATTCCCGGTCTTTGATGGGACTACGTGTCGATCCACCTACCTGGAACAGAGGGCTAGATTTTGCTTTAAAAAACTTGAGAACATTTTTCAAACGTCGGCGGGCCTTGAACCCAGTACCTTTGGGTTGAGAGGCCAACACCTTGCTATTGGACTACCAGGTCCCCTCTCTTATTTAGATAAGGGGTGCGCTTTGTTTGTGCATGGTGTATCTTACATGGTTTTGGGGATTTCTGCAATCAGCTAGACTATACATATCAGTTTACCCATTTATGGTAGCTTACATTAGTTTAAGTTTTCCACGCAGTTGAGATAAATGGCAGAACGTTTACTAAGGTACTGGCCAGGATGCTAGTCTGACGGAAGTTTTACTCCCAAGCTAGTGCGTTACCCATTTGCAACTGGGTCGAGTGGGGAAAGTGTGTGTTAAATGTCTTTCCTACGGAACACAACATCGGGCCTAGCTTTGCCAGGATTTGAACTAAGGACCTCATGATTCCAAGCCCAGCCTAACCACTTAGACACAGACGCCACACAATACAGAGTTCTTAGATGTTTTTGAATCAAAGCTGTCACAATCAGGTCTGTGTTCCATGTCACATTACACTAACTGGCTGTTACAGAGATTAAAAGTAATTAAATATATTTGCTCAAGATGTACGCATGTTTCAACTTTGTTTATACACCACAAGGAACAAAATTAAATAAAAAACTTTTTTTCAAAATTGACACCTTGACAAATTCCAACCTATTACTACACAGGTAGCAAGTAATTTGAAAGAATGTGATGGAAATTTGGATCAAATTTAGATATAAACATAATATGATAACAATCTTTAATGGAGAAGTTCATTGTGGCAGAATAAACTGCTTTGCTTCACCAGACAAAATTTACAAATATCAATGAAAAAGCTACGTAGAAGTAAAAACTACAATTTAAATTTGCCACTTCTTGCTTATTTCATTCCATCCATAAACATGCCAAATTCATGAATAGTTCATTTCAATGATACCAACAATTAGTATTGCCTTAACTCACCTAAACCTAACATTTAACATCGATACTATACACATGACTTACACTAAGCCCCAGCCCTAACGCCAATACTGTTTCCAATCACTCTGGAAAAATTTGTTGAATGAAGTCAAACATAGCAATATACAAAATGAATATAGAGCTCTTCCTCTATAGAAATTAACTGAAGTTTTTAGCTTCATCACTTTCTGATCTGTGAATGTTCAAAAAGTGGTAAAAATCCCTAACCTGAGTCAACCAGAAGGAATCCTAGAAGAAGGGTTTAGGTAGTTAAGAAAGGAAAAAACATAAAGGGCTATTTTGCTTTGATGAAGCACACACTTACCATGGCTGGTTTAAGCACAACCGTATTGCCAGCGGCTAAACAAGCTGCCATTTTCCAGGACAGCATCATGAGAGGATAGTTCCATGGCACAACAAGGCCACACACTCTATTTAAGGGGTAAAAGGCATGAAACAGATGAGAAATATTTCTCAATTCATAAATAATAAACAAATAAAAAACCCACAATGAAAGACAATGTGATAAACGCATGTTTTTCATTGTGAGGGAGCATTGATTGACATTGTGACTAAAGTAACAAAACTTCAAATTACCACCAAACTACACCAATCTTTCCATATGAAGAAGCAATATAATTGAGTTAAGTTTCATCTTCTCGCAAGTACAATTCTTTTTTGTTGAAATCCAAAGTTAGTACACAAGACTAAAAATGTTTCTGGTTGGAAATATACTGTTTTTGATTGTAATGTCATCCCAAACCTCCAGTTATCCTTCACTCTCAAAATATGAGGAATGGTTTAGAATATGATAATCTATTCTGTCAATTAGTGAGTTAACTCGACCAATGCTATTCAATTTTTTAATTACTTCCATAACACAATAATCACTTACCCAATGGGTTCTCGTTTCGTAAACGAAAGATTCCTGCTAGGCCTTGCATTATTTATGGGAATTGTTTTGCCCTGTAAAAAGTAATACAGCCAATACAATAAGAGAAAAAAACCCACCAAATTACACTACATGCTCTCATTCATATTCATATGCTTCTGAACTGTATACCCATATATCATACTATGCATGTTCTATGACAATACATATATATTTAAAAAATCGTTGAGATTGGTTGCAACATTTATTGACTAAATACCATTATGGCACAACTTCTTTTTTAAATTTTTTATCACAGATCAATATTGCTGTTTCTCAAGTAACCAGGGACATATTAAGTCATCTGTCCTCTTGCAATACAGAGTCTTGCATTTACGTACATCCATGAATTCAACTTAAGTCACCTTGTCGAAGCAGTTGTAAAGCTCTTGCTGATTGAACAAAGCAAATCAAGATTTCTCAGCTTATCAACTCACTTTTCATTGGTTATTACCACATAGCATATTTCTTAACTTCAAAAGTTAGAAAACATAGATGTGTTTCATCTCATACACAGAAACAAACCTATGTTAGTAAAAAATAAACAAAACAAGTAAAACATACAAGAAGAAGAAAATTTTTTACAAATAAACAACACAAAAATCCCATCAAGTGTTAAAAGGACAGTTTTCAACTTTCAGAACAATGTAAGAAGAAAATATGTTTTGGTACTTCCATTCTGTTGTATAAAATCTTCCCTGAGCACTGGGATTGTGTTTGTTAAAGTTTACCTCAATTTTATCGCACCAGCCGGCAAAGTAGCGGAATGTCTGGATGGACATGCCAATGTGTGTTTTCAGGGCCAAGGTGTAGACGGCACCAGAGTCAAGGCTTTCAATGGTAGCCAGCTCTTCCTGATGCTCTTCCATAAGCTCTGCAAGTCTGAGGAAATAGGAAGAAATAATCCATAAGCTCTGCTAGTCTGAGGAAATAGAAAGAAATAATCCATAAGCTCTGCAAGTCTGAGGAAATAGGAAGAAACAATCCATAAGCTCTGCAAGTCTGAGGAAATAGGAAGAAATAATCCATCAGCTCTGCAAGTCTTAAGAAATAGGAAGAAATAATCCATCAGCTCTGCAAGTCTTAAGAAATAGGAAGAAATAATCCATGCCCATCATGACTCAGGAAATAGGAATAAATAATCAGTCAAGACTGTCAAAAGTGAAACTTAAATCTTTCAGCGCTGTTCCCTAAGGACTGCAAGTATTAGCAAATAGGAAAAAAATAATCATTCAAGTATTCCAATTGCTCAAATAAAATCTATAATTATTTTTACAACCTAAAGTACCAGCGACACCAATAGTTCAGTCAGTAGGGTGTCTGACTACCATTCAGGAGACCTGAGTTTGATTCTAGTCCAGGCAGATTTTTCATGGCACTTGTGTCTACCCAGCAGAAAATGGGTAGCTATGTCTATTTAACTCAACGAAAGTAAAGTTGGTGTGGAAAGCCATGGCAAAACTACCATATTATGCAGTGTGCCCCCCAAAAAAAACAGTACTCTATTCCTGATTACCCTACACTCAACAATGAGTAGAGAAAAGCAACTCTTTACTTTTCCATTGTCATATGTAAAAATCATCAACTCTTTGAATTAACATAAAGAATGTTAGAGTGGTATAAAATCAACATGACTAAAAAAAAACATCAGTACAGCTAGTCAGTTCTGTTTGATGTGTCTGTAAAAATTTCTCTTTATTTCCATAAAAATTCTCTGTATTTCCATAAAAGCACCCATTTCAATCAAATTAAATGTTGTTTGTTTCATACAATGGTTGTTTTGCTGTTAAATGTAGCTATACTGATGTCACAGTGACCATGTTGATGTTATAAGGAAATTTGTGACATGCCTTAACATCAACCAATCAAAATGCACAGTTTATACAAATGGGTCATATTTATTACAAGATGGACTATTTTTAGACATCTTTTAGCACCAAAGTATGATTTAGTGACACAAATAGATTCCCTTATTTACATGACCTCTACTTCTGGTCCTTAGGTAACCGTACTGACAGACCACTCTACATTTAAAATAATCACATGTCACTGATGTTACATGAAAATGTGGAAACACATATATTGCCAATGATACACTGAACTTCAAATTTTATTATTGATCTTATGCAGATTATGTCAACATTATTGCCGGAATTTGACAGAAGAAAATCAAACATAGAAATTACAATTAAATGGTTTATATTTTACAAAGCACTTACAAAAAATTGTTAACTTGTGATAAGCTTTAATTTTTTTTTACCAAAGGTTTTTTTTAAAAACCCAATAAAAACCTCACTTGTACATAAGCTGTCCTCTGTCTCTCGCATTCATTTTACCCCACTCTCCTTCTTCAAAAGCTTCCTGAAAAAGAATCATTTAGAAAAACAATGTACCTGAAATTTTCAAATTTGCTGATGCTATTTGTCTATTTATTACGGGAATAGCAACTGGCAAGAGATTGCCAAACGTGTAAAACAAAACGTGTGGTAATGATGGGAACTACAAAAGGCCTCGATTAAGTTATTAATATCGAAGCTAATAAATGTGTTACAAATAAATTACAAATAAATTATTAACATTTAAGATGACAAATGTGTGCAGATGATTTAATTTATTGTTTTTAAAGAAAAGTCTTCTATTTGAAAGGTGTGCTTCATTCAAACCCTTTTTTTACAATCATGAAAGGTTTACATAAAAAGCAATATTCACATTTGCAAAGATTCACTTATTTACATTTAAAAATCCTGAAGACTAACTTGACTATGACAGCAAATCTCACATATAAGCATTGCTGGTCAAGGTCACTAAATCTCACATATAAGCATTGCTGGTCAAGGTCACTTACCTTAGCAGCTTCCACAGCTCTATTGACGTCTTCCTTTGTTGCTTTGCTTACTGGACAGATTGGCTGTAGTGCAGATAAAAGAAAAGTCCTTAAAGTGTATTCATAAGCTACAGCTTACATCAGGAATCATTGAAAGCCAAATAAGGCTAAATAAAGGCCATAAAGTATATACATACACCTAAGGAATCCATTCTTACTAAGACCTTTAGCTTATGGAAGATTATTTTTTTTAAATTATAAGATGTGCTAAAAATACAAACAAATGCTTTTTTTACCGTCTCATCAGCAGGGTTAATGGTCTTGTAAGTTGCACCATCAGAAGAATCAACAAATTCGTTGTCAATGAAAAGTTGATGTGGAAGTTTCAAATTCATTTTGTTGGCTTCTAATTCAATCTGATGAGAAATTAGCGAGAGAAGAAAAGTATAGTATGAAGTAAACAAAATACTCACTTAAATGGTATGGAAACAAAAACAATGAGAAAAATGGGCAGGGTTGGAATGAAAGAAAGAAAGAAAGAAAGAAAGAAAGAAAGAAAGAAAGAAAGAAAAGCAAACGACCAATAATTTTTTTTTTTAAAAGCAAGTAGAAATGAGAAAAATGATTCATTAAGAATAATATTTTAAAAATGAAGAGAATAGGTAGATTTGTCTCAGTAATATCTTATATTATAACAATATTTGTTAAATACACTTTTGGTTCAGGTCATAACTGTTTTCCCTTAAAAAAACAGCCTTTAATTTAGTTATAGATCATGTTGTGTATATTTGTTTTTGCCTTTTTCATAATTAATTTGACACTGATTTGATTGATTGATTTAATCTTTATCTAAAAAGGGAGTCAATTAGATCAATCCCCTGAAATGTGAATAAGATAAGCATCCTCATGTAAAGAAAAACAATGACGTTTAAACCTTGCACATTTCCTCCTTACTGACATAAAAGTACAATACAAATGAAACTCACAGCATGGAAAGTGAATGGCTCTTTGTCTTCGATGCCCCGACCTCTTCTGACCACGCAACTGAATAAATCTTCAAACACTGTATTCATGTAGACAGACAACCAACTTCACATTGCATTGCTCTTTTATTTCCTCCACAAGCCTTTGAAGAAAGGACAGGATTGCACAATATTAAATCAAATTGAAAAATGAAAGAAACCACACCATTGTCATCATGTTTATCATTCTATTACTCTTCACTCCAACACTCATGTCATCATTGACATCGACAACCAACTTCACATTGCATTGCTCTTTTATTTCCTCCACAAGCCTTTGAAGAAAGGACAGGATTGCACAATATTAAATCAAATTGAAAAACTAACTGAGTTATTAAAAAGGGCGAGAGAGTCACAATCTGGGTCCTGGTGTTATTCACTGACAAAGGAAGAAATCTGGGAATTTCTTTCTTTCCTCTTTCTGTTTTTCATCAACAGTTTCCGTTTGATTAATATATGTTTACATTATCTACCTCATGTGAGAATGACTTTTTCTCAAAATTGAAGCAACAATTCATTAGCCATGTCAAATCACTTGAATACTTAAAGCTTTCAATCTTTTTTCCCTTCCCTAATAATGCATAAGCTTTGACAGAACAGACAATGAAATCAACTTTCTAAAGCATGTGTTTGATTATAAGTCCCAGTACCTGTACTATAATACTCAGCCACTGCAATTATTTATTGACACAGGGTGATATATATATATATATATATATATATTATTTAACTGTTGAACTACACCATCCGTTATGATCTTTCTTTTGAATCTTACCTCACTACGTCCATGGATCCAGCACCAGCCTTGAAAAATCTAAACTGGGATCAATTTCCATGTTCACAATGCCCTTCCAGATACCCTTTCAGAAGGAAAGGAGAGAAAAGAATAAATTGATGAAACATTCACACATACGCTGTCATTCAAAACATGAATGTACTCTGTATACACATGTAATGTAAAATTCTAGACCCTAAAATTAGATTTAAAAATTCAGGTGTCATAAGTAAAGTTGGAGGTTAAGATCGGATTAATGCAATCATAATATGGCCTCCACACCAACACTTGTCTTACTATACACACTTTCACCTAATTCTAAGCTTTTTTTACGAACAAACCACACCAACACTTGTCTTACTATACACACTTTCACCTAAGTCTAATTTTTTTTTGAACAAAAACCACACCAACACTTGTTGACAAACCACACTATACACACTTTCACCTAATTCTAAGTTTTTTTTTTCGAATAGACGTTATCAGAAAATAACTAAAAAGTGTTTTCTTTTGAGTGTGCATTAATTTGTTTCATTGAAATTATCCACTCCACCATATGCTCTCAGGTCTCAGTGTGAACTAAAAGAAAACAGTAAGACAAGAGAAAGACGTGCAAATGTGATAGAAAAGAAGTCTTTTCCAGCTGAAGCACTCGCCAAATAAAGCCCATGTGTATGAGGGAGAGGGGTGGGGAGGGGAGGATAGATGGAGTACAGCCTGGGGGGGGGGGGGGAACAAACCATACATTTAAAATTGGGGTCAGTTTAAGCGAATATATCGAGTTTTAAACAATGGAGTAGAAAACTTACTATGATTCATCTTAGTTTTTCCAGGTCACATACATTTATTGTCTCATCATACACCAAATCAATGGTTTGTTTGTTTGTTTGTTTCAGTAAATTTTACCCCTTCCACCATAAGGGGTAATCTCGGGTAAATTAGTAAAATCAGAGAAAAGGGCAAGATGAAAGAAATGTGAAAGAGGGAAAGGAGAGAAGGACCTACCAGTAACTTCTGTTAACCGCCCAGACAAATCAATAGACGTATGAACTTTCATCTCTTACGACATTTCTTTTGATCACCAGAATTGTTCAATAGATCAAATAAAGACAAAGATTCTCTAGGATCATAGGAGTTGAGGTCTTCAATCCTCCCGCTGCAAAGATAACCGTCATGCCCACACTAAACAAAGACTTTTCCTATCATGCCACACACTTCCACCATTATCAACAATGTATTACACATCTCATTTAACCTATATTGTTGCCTACTTTAGCGTTTAAATCTCCTAAAACCATTAGTTCCTGTTTGTATTTTAAGATTCTCTGCAGCTGTTTGTAAATTGTTTTTGAAGGTATCTTTTTCTTCTTTAGTGGCGTCTTCGTTTGGTCCATAAGCTATTAATAATTTAATTTTCTCTTTTGGTTTAATATTTACCTCTAATAGCCGTGGGTTATAAATTTCCAGCTTTCTAGTAGCTTTTCACGCCTTTTATGCACTAGGAGACCTACTCCTGCTCCAGCTATATCTTTGACATCTACTCCTGAGAAGATTAAAATATTATTTGGTCCTACATTTTCTATTCCTTGTCCTTTTTCTTTGTTTCTGTAATAGCCAAAATGTCTACTTTGAAATTTTCCATTTCTTCAACTAATTCTATTTTCCATTTATTGCCCTAACATCCCATGTTCCAAAAAAATCACAGTCCGTGTTCGTTTCCTTTTCGCCGTTGAAAGGTCAAGCCGGGTATATTATATTTATTTCTCTGCATCAGTTAGGTTTCGGATAAGCAGGGATTAGCCCACTGTACCCTAAGTAGATGGTGGGGCTGCCAACTTGGCGCCCCCTACCAAGCCTTGTTATTTTCTGTCAGGGTTAACTCCTTAGCCTTTGGTCAGTCAAGATCAGCCTGCAAGGCAGCAGGAGACTCGTGGAGGGCGGGATCATCTACACCCCGTACAGGTGCTTACCTGTCCACTGTCCGGACAATGATAATCACATGTGCTAAATGTTTACAGTCAAAAGTACAAAACATAACAATACAAAAACCAACCTTTAAACTTTGACCCATTTGCTCTTCATCTGGTGTAAGTTCTAACTTGAGTGGATGCATCGGATTTACCAAATTTGGAAGCTGGAATCATTTTACCGCTTTCAAACTGCACATTAAGTTACATTGAGCTGAAAAACAAATTAAAATCAATATAACATGTCTCCACTTTCTATATATCTCTTCTGTTCATCCATCCAAATAGAAAAATTGACAATAGATGGAATGACACAAAGAAGAATAGGCAACTAGATCAACTGAAAGATATATTCATAGATAAACAAGATAGACAGTCAGTACATAAAACCATTGATTGTATAAGAATTTGTACAAAATAACATTTTTAGGAGGAAGAGTGGGAGTGATACATGAAAGAGAGAAAAGTATTTTCAAAAACATAGACAAAGCAAAACTTAAATATGTGTGTTTTTGAAAATGATGCACTAATTTTAAAAACAATGAAAAAATTAATGTCAAACGAAACTTTAAAAAAAGTTTTAAAAAATCAAGAAACTTTTTAAACTCATAAAATTTAAAAAACGTCTGTTCATACCATGTTCCCTTGGTTGCCGCAAAAGAACCATGCCATTCTTATGGACGATAGCAGGCCTCTTGGCGCCATCTATGACAACTTTGGAGCCTCTTGGGGTGAGCTTGGTCCACAGCTTGGAACCAAAGAATGTGATTTTCTATCGGACATGGAGTAAAAAGCAAATAAATTAGTAAATACATCAAGCAATCAAAAAACGAATGAAATCATAACTACATCAGACAAACCATTCAACACGGGAAGAAGAGAGATAAATTTGTCCATTTTTGTGATTGTGTAGTTAGAGGGAAACTCAGAGGGAACTAAAGAAAGAAAGTCTTCATAGGAAGACAACTCCATTTGATCAATCATTTTGGCCCTCAACTTCTTTATTGTGTAGAACATAAACAAAACAATTTTAAACAAAAGTTTTGAAAATGATTTCCTCTATAAGGACTGATAACAGTAGAAAAACCCATTTCAGCTCTCGCATCACAACTCAACAATTCCACTCACTTAAGTTCATCACAACTCAATTTCATGTTCATCGCATTTCTACAATTTGATTCACACTCATCAAAAGTCAACAATTTCACTCAAATTCAACACAACTCAACAATTTCACTTAAGCTCATCACAACTCAACAATTTCACCGTGGTCATCACAACAATTTCATTCTAAGCTCATCAGAAGTCGATAATTTCCCTTTGGCTAATAATACTTATATAATCTAGTTTGAGAGTCTTGTAAGAAAGCTTATCCACAAGATTGCACGACACAGTGCAGTAATGATCGGGCTACGTTGAATTCGCCATATCAATGGTGTCGGCCAAAGTTTGAAATTTCCAATCTCAAGAAAAAAGCTTTTGATCTTAACAGAAACTAAAGCTACACACACTATCGTAAAAATAACAGAAGACATTATCTTATAGAAATGCTTTAAAACTATGTTTCATCAAACTAGCTAAGTTGAGCTTTCATTTTTCATATCAGCACAAATCAGCCAAGTCAGTTTTCAGCTGAATGCGTTGGTCAAGGTACAAATGGCTGAGTTCTTCAATTTCTTGTCTCAAAACGACCAAGTTATAATAAATCAATTACATGTAAAAGTTAATTAGCCCATTGGAACAAACATTCCACCCATCTCATGTGTACAAAATGTTATGATTTAAAACCGATTATCAAGAGAAATATTCATTTTTTGTAAAATTAGTGTTTTTCGACTTGGCCGGTTTGTGCCTGACACCATCGATATAATTATAATAATAACAACAACAACAACAACAACAACAACAACAACAACAGCAACAAGAAGAGAAGAAGAAGAAGAAGAAGAAGAAGAAGAAGAAGAAGAAGAAGAAGAAGAAGAAGAAGAAGAAGAAGAAGAAGAAGAAGAAGAAGAAAAAGAATAATAATCAAAATAATAATAATTACAATAATAATTATACTTAAAAAACATAGTGACAAGTATAATTATGACAACAATAACAAGACTGACAATTAAAGTGATGCTGGAGATGGAAATGATAATGATAAAGATGTTAATTATGTGGATTAGTCAGGATTTACACTTTTTGTTATGAATTTCAAAATACTTGCAGTGTAGGCAGTATTTTAGACAAACAATCCAAATTACCATCTTAACCCCCCCCCCCCCCCCCCCCACCAATATATATATATATTTTTACGAGCATGCCTGTAGACAAAGATGATTATGATGACTCTTTTACCACATCCTTTTTTTTCAATGATGAACTAGATAATAGGTTATCAGGTGCAGGATGATATCATGTACAAGTACAGTATTCGATACTTAAGTTAGGCGGACTATTCATTGCAGATCTAATGACCGGAAATTAAGGAATGAGTAAAAATAACAATAAAAGTTTTGTGGATCACAGGCAAAACAATCTATTTCCAATTAATTAAATCACTGATTTGAACCGAGTTTATTCACTAAGAGCCTAAACTAGGCCATTTGAAATCTACATGCGAAATATGAAGGCTGTGGGTGCAATGGTTCTTGAGTTATAAGCGATCAAAGTTAGAGACATTCAGCTTTATAAATATATATATATATATATATATATATATATATATATATATATATATATATATATATATATATATATATGAATATACTGAAACGAAGCAAAAACGAAGCAGAGGCTAATTTTAAGCAGTCACTTCATATGCCTGCATTTGCCCACTGACAAAATAATAAATATATGATGAAAATATCAAGCAAAGATTCTTGTTATACATATATATACATATAAATGTTAATAAACTATTAGTAAATCTTTCAAGAAGAAAAAGTACAATGCAGAGACCCACTGCATGAAAAAACTTAAGATAGTAAAGAAAGAGAGTGGGGAGGAATGGCAGGAGATGGAATTTGTGCATTTCATTGAATTTTCCCCATCCACCACCATATGTGGTGATCTCTGGGTGAGTTAACAGAAAACAGCAAGATGAAAGAGACACCATGTAAAAGAATGAAAGGAATGCAGTAGGGCTTACCAGTGACACCAGCCAACTACCCCTGGCAGGGGAGGGAGTGGGGGAGGGGGAGAGAGAGAGAGAGAGAGAGAGAGAGAGAGAGAGAGAGAGAGAGAGAGAGAGAGAGAGAGAGAGAGAGAGAGAGAGAGAGAGAGAGAGAGAGAGAGAGAGAGAGAGGGGGAGAGAGAGAGAGAGAGAGAGAGAGAGAGACAGAGAGACGGAGACAGAGAGAAGAGACAGAGAGAGAGAGAAGAGAGAGAGAGACAGATAGAGAGAGACAGAGAGACAGACAGAGAGACAGAGAGAGACAGAGAGACTGAGAGAGGGAGGCAGACAGACAAGACAGAGACAAGATAGAGAGACAGAGAGAGAGAGAGAGAGAGAACAGAGAGAGATAGACACTCATACACAGAATACAGACAGACAGACATGACACCAGAGAGACAGATTTAAAAGAGTGATATAAAGAGAGACAAAACCGAGTAGAAGTAGATTGAAGCAACATCAAAAAGCCTAAGATCTAGAAAAAGAGAGTTAAACAAATTAGAAAGTGATAATCTCCCAAACAAATACCTTGCACGATCAAAATAAAGATCTATCCTCAGAAATCTGAAACAGAAGAGATAATTTTCCTCTCCTTTAGAGAAAAGGGGCATTTTGAGCTTGCACAGATGAAAATCAGATCAAATAGCACTGATATTATACATTACATAATAGTTAAATAATAAATAGAGATAAGAGAGACATGCTAGAAACCTGTATACACGAGAATTCCCATCATCTATACTCTCAATTGAAAAAGATAATTTTTGAGCAACAAACAAACAAAACAAAAGCAAAACAAACCAAAAAAAGGGTGACAGATTGTAAGCTATTTCAATAACAATAAAACATTTGGTTGAACACGCCTGAGAGAGATTCTTATCTTCCAAATGTAAAAACATAATCAAAAAGTAAAACTAAGAGATTTGTTTGTTTTTTAATTGAAAATCCTATCCATCATGGCAATCTCAGGAGAGAGAGAGAGAAGACAGCAAGAGAGAGAGAGAGAGAAGAGAAGCGAAAAGAGTGAGAGGAAAGAAGTAGAATCTACCAACACAGAGAGACTAACTTGAAGTAACTTTTTATGGTCAGAGAGAACAACTAATTTGAAGAGAAAGATAGATAGAAAAATCATCAGAGGGAAAGAGAGAGAGAGAGGGGGGAGGGAGTCTCAGAGACAGAAAGACACAGAGTGACGGAGACAGAGAGAAGAGACAAACAGATAGAGAAGAGAGAGAGAGACAGGCAGACAGACAGCAGACAGACAGACAGACAATGACAGAGAGACTGAGAGAGGCAGGCAGACAGACAAGACAGAGAGTCAAGATAGAGACAGAGAGAGTCAGGAGAGAGAGGAAAAACACACGCACATTGATGACAGTCAAGCAGTTTTCACATACATGACATTGTTCACGGATAAAATTGTGGATATCTTGTACAAAACTGGTTCCAAGTCGATGATTGGAGCAACATCAAAAAGCCTAAATCTATAAAGCTTGTTAAACAAATTAGAAAGTGATAATCTCCCAAACAAATAAGGCACGTCAAAATAAATTATCTATCCTCAGAAATCGGGAAAATTATTTTTCCTCTCTTTAATTCAGAAATATTTTGAGCTTGCATTTCAGATCAAATAGCACTGATATTATACATTACATAATACTTAAATTAAATACAATAAATTTGCACATGGAAACCTGTATACACGAAATTCCATCATCTATACTCTCAATTGAAAAAAATAATTTTTGTAACAAACAAACAAAACAAAAGCAAAAACAAACCAAAAAAGGGTGACAGATTGTAAGCTATTTCAATAACAATAAAACATTTGGTTGAACACGCCTCAAAATTCTTAAGGCTTCCAAATGTAAAAACATAATCAAAAAGTAAAAGAACTTGATTTGTTTTTTTTAATTGAAAATCCCTATCCATCATGGCAATCTCAGGATGGATTAAAAGAAACAATAAATTCAAAGAGAAGTGAGAAGCAAGCGAAAAAGTGAAGGGAAAGAAGTAGAATCTACCAACAGCGCATGCTACGACTAACTTGAAGTAACTTTCTTATGGTCAGAGAGAACAACTAATTTGAATTCAAAATACATAGAAAAATCATCATTCTTAGTAGAGGCTCAGTCCTCATTACATCACGTTTTCTTAGTGCACTGAAGATACATTGTATTATACTCAATTCAAAAGAGTCATTAACATTTTAGTGCACTGAAAATACATTGTATTATACTGAATTTAAAAGAGTCTTTAAGTATTAAGTCAATATAAAGAGAGAAAAACTTGGTCCCAAACTCACCTCGCCATTGATGACAGTCCAAGCGCCAGGTACCTTGTCATTGCCTCGGATAAAATTGTGGATATCTTGTGCAGACTGGTTCCAATTGATCTGTAAATGTGACAGCATGATAGGAATTGCCCATTAAAAATAAACCACCCTTTGAATTGCCCATTAAGTCACCATCTTTGATTTATCCATTACATGTCACCAACGGGAGAATTATTTTTGTTTTCTAAATTGACAGAAATATTTGTGTTGATTATATGTCACCACCCTTTGAATTTCACTAAATTCACATCTACTGAAATTAACAGGAAACAGCACATGGAAAATGACATACGAATTTCAAGGCATCATTACTTGTCTGTAACATTGTAACAAAGAGAGTCGTTTTTTTAAACTGACAGAAATACTTGTGTTTACTTCAGTCTAGCTTTTTATTGAATCATTAAGTCATCAAGATTTGTTTACAACGTACAAGAAGAATAATGTTTTTTAAATTGACAGAAATACCGTTTTAATTTCAATCAAGCCTTCTATCTTTAAAAGTCAATAAATTCAAAGCAGCTCTATGCAAGCTTTTATTGATTAAATGTCAAGAAGTCTCTTTGACTTACAACATCATACCTTTGAAAAGGAAAACTAAAGGAAAGAATAAAAGATTTCAATAAATAATGTCAGACCAGATATTCCAATTTTAACGATGCATAAGACTCACCCTTTGAGTTGAGAGAAGCTATTAACACTTCTAAGGACACATATATACTGGTGAGCTTAAATAACACACCCTTTGATTTGCCATTACATGTCACCACCCTTTGATTTGCCTATTACATGTCACCACCCTTTGAACTACCCATTACATGTCACCACCCTTGAACTACCCATTACATGTCACCACCCTTGAACTGCCCATTACATGTCACTTTGAACTGCCCATTTGTTACCATTTGCCCATTACATGTTACCACTTGAACCCATTTGACCACCCTTGAATTGCCCATTACATGTCACCACCCTTTGATTTGCCCATTACATGTCACCACCCTTTGATTTGCCCATTACATGTCACCACCCTTTGAATTGCCCATTACATGTCACCACCCTTTGATTTGCCCATTACATGTCACCACCCTTTGATTTGCCCATTACATGTCACTACCCTCATTTGCCTACTTTGAACTGCCCATTACATGTCACCACCTTGAACTGCCCATTGATTTGCCTATTACATGTCACCACCCTTTGAATTGATTATTGCCTTTGAACTGCCCATTACATGTCACCACCCTTTGAATTGCCCATTTGTCACCCTTTGAACTGCCCATTACATGTCTTTGAACCATTACATGTCATGTCACCTTGATTTGCCCATTACATGTCACCACCCTTGATTTGATTTGCACCACCCTTATTACATGTCACCACCCTTTGATTTGCCTATTACATGTCACCACCCTTTGATTTGCCTATTACATGTCACCACCTTTTGATTTGCCTATTACATTACATGTCTATTACATGTCACTACCCTTGATTTGATGTCACCACCTTTGAACTACCCATTACATGTCACCACCCTTTGATTTGATTACATGCTATTACTCATTACATGTCACTACCCTTGATTTGATTACATGTCACTACCCTTTGATTTGCCTATTACATGTCACCACTTTGATTTGCCTATTTGAACTTTGATTTGCCTATTACATGTCACACTCCTTGATTTCACCACTTTGATTTGCCTATTACATGACCACCCTTTGATTTGCCTATTACATGTCACTACCCTTGATTTGCCTATTACACCACCCTTGATTTGCCTATTACATGACCTCTTTGATTTGCCTATTACATGTCACTACCCTTGATTTGCCCATGTTTACCCTTTGATTTGCCTATTACATGTCACTACCTTTGATTTGCCTATTACATGCCCTTGATTTTATTACATGTCACCACCCTTTGATTTTGCCTATTACATGTCACTACCCTTTGATTTGCCTATTACATGTCACCACCCTTTGATTTGCCCATTACATGTCACCACCCTTTGATTTGCCTATTACATGATTTGCCTATTACATGTCACCACCCTTTGATTTGCCTATTACATGTCTTGACCATTACCACTTTGATTTGCCTATTACACATGTCATTTGCCTATTACATGTCACCACCCTTTGATTTGCCTATTACATGTCACCACCCTTTGATTTGCCTATTACATGTCACTACCCTTTGATTTGCCTATTACATGTCACCACCCTTTGATTTGCCATGTCACCACCCTTTGATTTGCCTATTACATGTCACTACCCTTTGATTTGCCTATTACATGTCACTACCTTTTGATTTGCCTATTACATGTCTATTACACTACCCTTTGATTTGCCTATTACATGTCACTACCCTTTGATTTGCCTATTACATGTCACTACCACTTTGATTTGCCTATTACATGTCACTACCCTTTGATTTGCCCATTACATGTCACTACCCTTTGATTTGCCCATTACAGGTCACTACTTTTGAACTGCCCATTACAGGTCACTACTTTTGGAACTGCCCATTACAGGTCACTACCCTTTGAACTGCCCATTACAGGTGAAAATATGCAAGTAAATCCAACACGTTTGGTTTCAATCTGACAGTTTCGTTTGACCAATTTTTCATCTTGTTGTGACATACAGTCGTTTAACAAATGTTTCAGGCATTGTCATCTCGAAGAATCCCATTTGTTGTCACTTGGCGCATTATCAAAGCTTGCTGGTATACATTGTAGTACTGACCTGCACTTTATCTTTTTTAATCATGGCATCATAGGTAGCTCCTTCCTCTGATTGAATGATGCGAGGAGCTCTCCCTGTGGCAATGAGCTCCACGGCTTCCCCCTGACATAAGAGATAACATAGGATATGACTTGTTTAATTCAAATTTACCCTGTTGACCATGCACGGTGATCTCAGGGTGAATTAAGAGGAAACAGCCAGATGAAAGATAAGCGAAAGAGTGAATGAAAGGAAAGAAGCAGAGCCTTCGAGTAGCACCCTCCCTCCAACCACCCATACAGGAAATGATCTAATGTGTTTGAATTTGAAGTATGTAGAAGGCGGGAGAGATGGTTGAGATAGATGCAAGTAAATATGCAGGACGACAAACACTTTTTTTAAAGCTAATCTCATTACTGTTATTAACATCTGCAAGAAGCAATGGTTTGAGTTTTAGGTAAGATTTTATTTGACTAGTATTTGATTAAACTAAACAATCTTGAAAGGTATTTTTAGGAATTTATATGAGAAAAATGTATTTATGTGGGACCCTTGATTTATTTCGTTCATACTGGACTTGTGAAATATAAAAGTATAGATTCAATTACATCCAAACTTGCTTCAACAACCTCATTACCAGATTCAATGGCCGTATGCATATGGCTAGTGATTAAAAGTCAAAGATGGTGGAAAGCTCTGCTTTTGTCCAGTACACACAGGACTACTTTTGAATTTTCAATTGATTTCACTCAAGAAAAATAAACATTTAAGATGAGTATTGTATGAATATATAAAATTTGACATAAAAAGGGCAGCAGGCAGCCCTAATTGCAGTGAAGGTGCACACTTGATGCAATATCGGCTTCACTTTCTTTTTTTTTTACAATTTTGTGATGATACCTTGTACTTGTCTGTGTACTTCCTCCCCGCTTAAATCTAGGTTTGAGATTTGGCATCTTAAATCATGCCACATTGGCCTATTTCTATTTGAAATATTAAAAAACCAATTGAACAATTTACAAAAATCAACCTACCATAGCTTTAATGCCCACAGGAAACAGAATCTGTTGTAAAATGAATCCACAGTCTCATTAGGGGAAACGATGTATGTCTCTGAAGTAAAATGGGTCCTGTGTCCAAGCCATCATCAGCATAGAATATGGTAAATCCTCCTTTCTTGTCACCGCACATCAAAGTCCTGAAACGAATACACGTACAAACAACCATTTGAAGCAAGTATGAAAGATACACATAAACATCTCACTTTCTTTCCGTACCTAAAACAATTTAAAACAGGAAAGGAAAAACCCATTATGTGTAGGAATCTGAAGATTTCAAATGACTTCTAATTTGAAGAGAGAAAACGGCCTCTTTCAAAGAGAATGATTTCATGGCATAGAAACGGAAAGACAGGGACACGTTAACCCTTTCCAGGTGAATCCCGTATATTTGCATGTCGCTGGTCACTCTAAGCACACCTACACTAGTGGCGGGTCCCGTAAGTTGCATCACTCCCAGCCTTCCAGCAAGACTCAGCGTTAGTGGCGGGTTCGTATATCTGCACTGCAGTGCACTCAAAGACGGGTTTTGGGAATGCCTCTATTCTAACCAATTACTCTGATCAACCCACGCCACGCCAAACAGAGAAAGTCTATTATTCTAAAGGGGTAACAGTGATAGTCCATTTCCGAGGCTAACACACACTCAATATATTTTTATAAAGAGATACAACAACACGCAGGAGCTCTATCTCAAATGCAGACTGTGGACCCTCTGCAAAGTGGACAAAACCAAAGACTCTTCGTACGACCGACGCAACTTCTGGACAGATGTTAATTACTTTAGTAGAAGCAAGAAATAATGATTGATATATATAAAAGATATCAGTGGCCAATCACATAACACACCTAAGGTCAGTCTGAATGTGGGGGTGACCTTCAGTCAATAGAAAGAAACCATGTTCAGGGTTGACCAATCAGGGGGAGCATTGTGTTGATGGTTATATTGTCAAACGTCACATATGTCAAAATATATCTCCACCTCTTTTTCACATAAGAATGAAGAGATTAGAGGGTTGAAAGTACAGGGAAAATTGAAGCTTTCATTTGAGTTAAGCGACCAGCAACAAAGTAACTTTGATCTCTCAAACATTGCTCCATGGGTCGTTGCACCAATGGCTCTATTAGTATTAGTTTCGTCCAGCATTGTTTAGTGTTTATTTGTTTCGTTGTCTCCTTGTTGCTTATGAAGGTTGGGCACACTGAAGACTTCTTGGTCCTGACCCGTTTTCTATCTTTTAGTATTATACTTATACCTTTCATATTCCTCTTCATTAGTAATGGGCCAAATGCAGTATTATTCCTTTTCATGTTTAATAAAAGTAAGCTGTAATAGATGTTATTGTTAGTAAACAATGCAATATAAACACGATGACAATAATAACAAAATGAACTGCCCGCTATGTCACCTCACTCAAAGAAGATAAAAAAAAATAATCACAATAATCACGGGTACGTCGTGGAGCGGGGGGGGGAGAAAACTATCAGTGCCACGTGCGGAAGCCTCGTACACAGCGGAACGAGATTATTAACCCATATTGAGGTCAGCCGGCAGGTTAGCCTTACAAGAGTTAAAGCGAGTCTTAAAATTGAGAGACAGCAAATTGAGATCTTTTTGATGATCTATGCCTGGACAAAGCATAAGAACACATAGTTGAAAAACTATGTGGAAACAGAGGAATAATTTTCATTGGAGGCTTCAGCACTACATTCATTGTTAAACATCTATGAGTGCTATTTAAATAGAAGGCAAAAAAAGAGAATTTGTGCTTGTGCTAGGGTGAAATATGAGAAAAATGCACTGAAAAAATTAATGCAGTAATTTCTATTAGAAAAAGTAACATAATAATAATGAAAAAATAATCCAAAATGGCAATGTATGTAAGATGTAAGTCACGACATGATGAAATATAATATAGCTTTCATAGAAACTGGATTGAAGAAAGATTTGTTTTTTCTCTAGCCATAAAGGCAAATTTGATGTTTTAGAAACTGAGAAAATTTACCTTTTATTCAAATTGCATTCATCTTAATCTAAAAGCAGATGCTGTATGTGACACTACCCATGGAGGAGCAAGGCATGAAGCTGCTCCAACACTTGTTCAGCTTTCGCCAGTAACAAACGTTAATACATGCAGTCATAGCCAAGGCCCCTAAAAAGATTAGCTGTATTTATTTTTGAAATCTCTTAACTACTGTGACAGACAGTCAAAGATGATGACATTAAATGGTTTCATCTCAGTTTCCAATTTTGTGGGATTATTTAAATTGAAGTCAATAACAATAATTTAATAAACTTGCCAAGAATTTTAAAAGCATCATATTTCCATGTTATGTAAATTCATCCACTAAACTGATACAATTGATGATGACAAGAATCAGATATAACACAGAAGATGAAATTAAATGTAATATAAAATTAAGAAAAGGGAAAAACAAAAACAATACAAACAAAATTTTTTTAAAACAACGCACCAATTGATAGCAGAGGCTCCCCTGTGCCTGGGCAAAATGGAGGGATGGTAAACGATGGTTTGAAACTTAGGGTGGAAAATGACTTCATTGGGAATAAATTGAGAGCAAAATGGAAGAACATTGAGCTCTGCTCCTAAACTCTTGTACTCATTCACCACTTCAGGAATAGCCTGCATTTGAAAGAAAGATATTGTATAAAACAGAATTTAGAAAATAAAAGGGGGGAAAATGACAGTAAGCCATGCATAAAAACATAAAATAGATACACATAAGCAGAGTTGCCAGTTGCCAAAAGATTAAATGAATAATTCAATTTTGGGTGAAGTGCTAATAAGGATATCAGATCTAAAATTAAAGCAACACCAATTATGTCCTCTAAGCGTTCTTTGACATTTAAATTGAAAGAAATATTATGATTTGAGTTATAAAACAAAAATTTTTAAATTTTGGAAAACAAACGAAAAAGGAAAGCAAATATGACTGCTTCAAAATATCAAAATCAAGATTTTTTTAAAAGCAGTCTGAGAAAAAAGTAAATGTAACTGTTCTTGGTCCCTGTGTGTTCTACAGACAATGAAAATACTTCAAATAAGTTTGAACAAATTTTATTTTAAAAATTATGGCAAATTTTCTTTAACGAAACAAATTTCAACTTCCAAAGAATGCATGTAGAAGAACATTTCTGTTCAACCCAATTTTAATTTGAAAAATTGGCAAAAGAAATTATTATACTAGTAACATTTTCAATCTGTTAAATGTATAGCAGGACAGTACTGTTACTACAGTGGTAGATCTGGGATTGTCCAAAGAAAAATAGAGGTAGATGGGATTCTTCCACAGGAGTCTCTTGAAGGGATCTTATTGTTGTAGTAGATCATCTTCCCTTCACCATTTGAAACCCTCTATTCGAAGCAAAGTTCCTTCAGAGAGCTGGAGTTTATCCCAGTTTCTATAGCATGAAGCCGAACAGGTGATATTAATCTAAATCGCCTCCAAGACTGGATGCTAGTCTGACTCAAGTTTTACTCCAAAACTAGTGCTTGTACCCATTTGCACCTGGGTTGAGGAGGGAAAATATGTGTTACGTGTCTTCCCCAAGGAACACAACGTTGGGGTTAGCTTTGCTTGGATTCAAACCGAGCATCTCATGATCCAAAGTCTGACAGCCAATTTCTTTACGTACACTGTTAGATTATTCTTCTTTTTTTTCTTTTAAAAAAAAACTTGTCATCACTTGATGTCATCACCAAACCCTGCATATACTCCCTGTTTCTTTCAAGTTAAAAGACAGCAATACTTGACACAATAAACATTTACATTACTACAAGCATCATAGACAATGTCCATCAAAAACAAGTTTCAAAGAGTTTCACTTACTTGTTTCTTCACCTGCCACCTTTGATACTTGAACACCTTGACACCGACACTTTCGGCAGCAGTGGCTAATAACAATGGATTGGAATGGAATTTTATTTCAAATTAGAAGAGAATAAAGATATAAAAAATCTAGATAACCATGGAAAAAAATTGTAATGAAGTAAGATATCAACATTTCAACTCCATTAAGTTCCTATCTTTCGAAAATTCAAATGAAAATCCTGTGCTCTGAGGATTGAGTTTGGCAGGTATGTTTTTCCATTTTAAAAAAAAGAAGAAGACATTTTTTTTATATTTTCAGTCAAAACCGCTCAAGGAAGACTTTGCCATCGTGTTTTGATGTGTACAGCAGCCATAAAGGCAAAATGTTACAACAAGAGAATGTTAACAAGTCATAGTGCATAGTAATAAAAAATACTGACACTGACATTCAGCGGTGTCCCTAACTCTGACATCATGCAACATAAAGCCAATAAAAACAATCATTCAAGTTAGTGACCAAAAGTCTTGACAAAGATATTTCCATTGAGACCACAAAAAAAAGAAAGAAAAGATGAATCAAGCCTTAAATATAAGTATATTGTCAATGTGTGTGTACATAATTATAATATGTAAATGTACATTATTATGTTTGTTTAGCTATATGTGTGTGCATGTGTGTATATCTAAAAATATAAAGATTGACAGTTAGATAGATAGATAGATAGATAGATAGATAGATAGATAGTAGATAGATAGATAGATAGATAAATAGATAGAAAGAAAGATAGATAGATAGACAGACAGATATATATAGATAGATAGATAGACAGACAGACAGACAGATAGAAAGATAGATAAATAGACAGATAGATTTATAGATAGATAGATAGATAGATAAATAGATAGATAGATAGATAGATAGATAGACAGACAGACAGATAGACAGACAGACAGACAGACAGATAGATATTGCTTTAATTAAATTCAATGCAATGATTATGGTTGCGCAGTGCTACTTTTCATCTACGAGTACATATGTACAAGGTCGTATGTTTTGAATATTCTGGCAATGTACTGGTTTTTGTATAATATGTTGTAAAGTCACCATGACCATACTAAAGTTCCCTGTTTAGAGAAAATTGAAAGTTTCTTTTCTATTCTATTCTATTGCTCTTTCTATGTGACCAAGCACACTTGCTTTTGTTTCAGTATTCAAATCAAACACAATCACTGTGTTATAGAGGGGGAAAAAAGAACTAGTAACAAAAGAACAACCCAAAAATAACATCATGACATTCATGAAACATAAATAACAACTGGTAATGGTAACTTTCATCTCCCTTGGGCTGGGTCAGTATAAGGCTGATCTTTTGAATCTAGTAGCTGGGTACATCTTGTTTGATTTGTTTCATTCAAATCTCCCTGTCTACTATGTATATGCAGCAATCTCAGGGTACGTTAAGAGGAAAACAAACAGGATGAAAAACATGCCAAATAGTGAAAGGAAAAAGTAAGGCCCATGACAGTGCCTGCCAACCGCCCCACACCTGCTTAGATGTGGAAACAAAATATTTAAGGCTCAAGTAACACATTTTAAGCTGGGAGTGTAATGCAACAGTAAAGGATAAGAAGTGCACAGGTTATGAACATCATGCCATATGTGCCTATGACATTACCTTGTCTAATTGAAGGTTGCACCATTAAAGATGACAGCAAAGTAGAGTAGACACACCATGGAAAATGAAAAATTAATGAATTGGTTCCGGGACAGTAAAAATGTAAATTCACTTTACAACAGAAAGCTCTAGCTACTAATTCGAAACAGAAAACTGTAAGGCAACAAATCTTAATTAAGAAGAAAACTTGAGCCCCTTAATCATTACAGAACAATCTAAGACGTTAAATCATTATATATAAAAAAACCTCTAAGTCACTTCCCATTACAGAACGCTCTAAGACACTAAATCATTACAGACAACACTAAGCCATTAAAAAAACATATTAAGCCACTTAAACATTGCAGAAAGCTCTAAGTTACTAAATCATTACAGAAACCTAAACTACTAAATCATTACATAAAACTCAAGCCACCAATGCAGAACAGAAAACCCAAACCACCATTTAAAAACAAAAAACTCAAACAACAAATTTAAAACAAAAAATTCTAAACTGTCAAGACTCAGAGCAGAAAACTTAAAGTCACTGAAACTCAAAACAGAAACTCAAGTTATAAAAACAAAGACAACGGATGCATATCTTAATACAGAATGAATCAATTTAATGATTTTTTAAACTTGTCTCACCATTGAATTATCATGTTTATCTGGAGAGAGCAAAATATAGGTAAATGGACAGAAAAAAAGTTCCTCAAGGTCAATATGTGTTTATAGCATGAGGCAGAACATGTGATAATAATATTGATCCTCTCCTGGACAGGACACTAGTCTGCACAGATCTTTGTTCCCAAGCTTGTACTTGTACCCATTAGCGCCTGAGTTGACTGAGGAAAATGCATGTTTTCATTTTAAAAGTGTCTTTCCCAAGGAATGCAATGCTGGGCCTAGTTTACCATGATTCGAACTAGGGATCTCATGATCCCAAGTCCCAGTCTAGCCACTGACCACCAATGCCACATCGAGTGGGGACAATACATTTTAAATGTCGTTTCCCAAGAAACATAACGTCAGAACTAGCCTTGTAAGGATTCAAACTTTGGACCTCATGATCCAAAGTCCAGCAGCCTAACCACTCGGCCACTGACACCACAAAAAATGGACAGAATGGTGAAGATGAATTTAAGTTACAGTGAAAGAAACAGTTCAGACCTTAGCATAAAGTCACAGAGAGAAATGCTTTCAAAGGAAGCCACCAGCAGTCAACCTAGTTACCTAAGGATCTTGTTTCCCATTGACATCTTTGATGGTGAAAACACCCACAATTTCATGTCCATTCTGCTGTAACAATTTGAAGACTTCAGCTCCAAACACGCTCTGACCAATCACCGCACCTTCATCTCTGCTGATGGTCTGGAAGAAAAAAAAAGAGAGAGAGAAAGAGAATAACATAGCATTAATTAATGCAACATAAGAATAAAAGGAGCCACAGTGTTTCAGGCTATGTTTTCTTGGTGGTTTGAATTCACCTATTCACCATGTGTGGTGATCTCCTCAGGGTGAATTAAGAGGAAACAGCAACTTCAAGATGAAAGGAAAATTAAAAATACGGTCTACCACCAGAATCCCCAAATGTGAAAGTTAGTTTTTTGTTGGGGCTTTTTTATTATTGGGGGAAAGGGGAGGGGGGGGATTATTAAGGGTGTGGCAATAAACTCATCCCCAGATGCCAATAAAGTTCAAATATTTTATCTCCAGCAGGTGAGAAACCTACTGAATCAAAGACAACAAAGGGCAAGATAAGTTAGGTATTTAGAATTCATTGAAGTTGACGTTTACCTTGCCTATTATCTGCGGTGATCACAGTGTGAATTAAAGAAGAGGAAAGAGCAGAGCAAGATGGAAGACTCGTTAAAGGGTGAAAGAAAAGAAAAAAGATCTATCGGAAACACCTGCCATAACGCCCCACCAGCAAAATGAAAGACATGATGATGAAAGAGTGAGAGGAAAGAGGTAAGACCAACCAGCAGCTCCCATCAACCGCCCATGGCCCAGATAAAGGTTCGTCGCAAGGTCAAGATTTGATTTGATTGGTTGAGAGAATGAAATTGACCCTGCCCACATTATGCGGTAAATAAGCTCAATAAAAGGGAACAGTCAAATGGCAGACATAATATGTAAAAGAATGAAATGAAAGAAGAACGCAGTGGCACCCGCCAACCTGTTGTATCTTTGTTTGCCTGTTTCGTTGAAATTCACTCTGCCCACCATTTGCGGTGATCAAGGAGAATTCGGATGAAACAGCGAAACTAACGACATTTGAAAGAATAAATGGAAAGAAGTAGGACCTACCAGTAGTTTAGCATTGAAATATACCCCTGTCCACCATAATATGCGGTAATGTCAGTGTGAATCATGTTTGTTCTTCTTTGAAACGCACTCCGTCCACCATAATATGCGGTCATGTCAGTGTGAATCAAGTTTTTTCTTCTTTGAAATGTACTCCTGTCCACCATAATAATATGTGGTCATGAGTGTGAATCAAGTTTTTTCTTCTCTTTGAAATATACTATGTGTCCACCATAATGAATGTGTTTTTCTTCTTTGAAATATGTCCACCATGTGGTGATGTCAGTGTGAATCAAGTTTGCTCTTCTTTGAAATGTACCCCTATCCACCATAATATGTGGTGATGTCAGTGTGAATCAAGTTTGTTCTTCTTTGAAATGTACCCCATACAACATTGCGGAGATCTCAAGGTGGATTGAGGGATACAGCAAGATGAAAGATAAGTCAAAGTGGGAAAGGAAAGGAGTAGAACCTACCAACCGTCTACCCTTCCAGAAGTGCCTACACTTGGAGTATCTGACAAACAAGATGTGGAGATGACAAACATAATTACAACACGAGTAAGCACACTGAACCATAAATATTAATACATGCACTCATTCCAAAAAAAATGTTACCATCACATGCAAGAATCCTAACACAAACTTTGTTTAATTTGTTTAATTGAAATTTACTCCCTCTACCACTGTGGGTTGAATTAAGAGGAAGCGTCAAGATAAAAGAGAAGTGAAAGAGTAAAAAGAAAAGAAGGGGACCTTCAAGCAGCGCCCACAAACCGCCCATCTTATCACTATCAAACCAGTGACTACGAATAATAAGAATGAGTCAAAGGCAAGGGCTGGCAAGACAAGAAACGTCGGTATCTTAGTATCTATCTTCTGTTAAGAAATGACATTTGACTTGACTCTAATACGCATTGATTGGAACCTGCATTCGTCACTCAGCAATGTCAGGTCGTCCGCGACCTGTGTAGCAATAGTGACACAGTGGCTGAGAATGACTGCAGCTGTCAAAAGCTCAGCCTATATTATTATATTATTGTGATCTGGTTTGCAATGACGCACCACGTCACCACGATTGTAGCAAACCGGTCGCTACAACCACGGTTTTACCAACATTATATCTAAAGAAGAAGAAAACAACCCACACACCAAACGGATCAATTTGACAATGACACAACAGGGAATGCAAAGGGACATTACTGTAATTGTAAAACTGTATGTACATGTATATTGTTTAGGACTCACCAAACCCCCCAACCAGTTTTTCCCACCCAACCAAACAGTTAATTAAGACTACGAGTATTTTGTACCTGGGTTGATTTGGAAGGTGTTATCTATTGACTAAAATAGAGGAAGAATGTGAAGAGTTAACGTGATGAGGTGAAATGTGAGGGAAACAACTTCTCTATATTTTTGCGTGTTTGTTATTGATGTTCATTGGTTGCATGGCTGGTTGGTTTGATTGAAAATTACCCCGTCTTCCAATCCATACTATGCGACGCTTTCGGTGTGAATTGAGAGCAAACAGCGAAGTGACAATAACGCAAAAAGAAATAAAAGAAAGGAGCAGGAACTACCAGCAGAGAGAGAGAGAGAGAGAGAGAGAGAGAGAGAGAGAGAGAGAGAGAGAGAGAGAGAGAGAGAGAGAGAGAGAGAGAGAGAGAGAGAGAGAGAGAGAGAGAGAGAGAGAGAGAGAGAGAGAGTGTGAGAGAGAGAGAGAGAGAAAAGAGAAGAGAGTGGTGAGAGAGAGAAAGAGAGAGAGTGAGAGAAGAGTGTGTGAGAGAGAGAGAGAGAGAGAGAGAGAGAGTGAGAGAGAGAGTGAGTGAGAGAGAGAGTGAGAGAGAGAGAGAGAGTGAGAGAGAGAGCGAGAGTGAGAGAGAGAGAGAAAGAGAGAGCGAGAGTGAGAGAGAGAGAGAGAGAGAGAGAGAGAGAGAGAGAGAGAGAGAGAGAGAGAGTGAGAGAGAGAGAGAGAGAGAGAGAGAGAGAGAGATGAGAGAGAGAGAGAGAGAGAGAGAGAGAGAGAGAGAGAGAGAGAGAGAGAGAGAGAGAGAGAGAGAGAGAGAGAGAGAGAGAGAGAGAGAGAGAGAGAGAGAGAGAGAGACGGGTGGTGCGCATTCCCGTCTTGTCATCTGCAATAACATTATTGTGTCGCATTAGTCGTAACCTGACTTCTTTTCTTTCCTTCTCTTTTTTTAAATAACGTGAAAAGGTTCTTCAAGTAGATGAGCTAGAGTTGAGAACCATACTATCTGAACACTGAACTTCGAACTAGTCCATTGTGATCCAAAACACCAAACTGTATGCGTTGCTGACACTTCCTTCAAGGCCATTCGGGAAAGTAAGTTTACGTGTACTTTACTGTGCGAAGTTCAGTCACAATACATAATATAATATAATATAATAATATACGACACTGCTGCTTGAGAGCTTGATTTGATTTTGAATTGATTTACCTACATCTATAACTGAGCTGATCTCGCGGTTTTTTGGTAAGATTTCTTATTTTAAATTTTGCCCGGACTGTCTTGTAAACTGCCAAAAAGTGATCCGCACACGAGACCTCCATTTTATCATCCGCCTCCGATGGGACTAGGTGTCGATACACCTACCTGGACCAGAGGGGGGAGCGAGAAAAAATTGCAGCTGTCTGCGGGGCTTAAACCCACAACCTTTGGGTTGGAGAATGACCGACACCTTGCCTCTGGACTACCGAGTCCCCGCCGCGAGAGATCAGTCGTGTGATGTGTCAACTAATGGGCAAAAATTTGCTAGCCGCTTAACTTGAATTTTCAACACTTCCACTCCAGGCCAGGCACAAGGTGACTGACATCATCTCAGTGTGAGGGTAACGGCTATTTTCCTACGGGTTACATCTGGGCGTGACAACAAAAAAACTCGGGAGTTCGGAGCGGATGTGCCGCCTCAGGCCTAGCGGCTACTTCAGTTTTCAACACTTTCAGGCCAGACAAAATGTGATATCATCTCACTGTGGTTAACGGCTATTTTGCCTACGGGATAGAACTGGGAATAACACACACACACACAAACTGAAGTTGACGCGCCGCCTTACCCACGGTCCTGCGATGAATCTCATTCGCGCGTCAATATTTATTAATCTCCTCATGCGCGAGAGGACTACTAGTTGCGTGTGAACGACTGGCGACGACCAGCAACTGAAGTGTTTGACAAATATCCTTTAATATCAAGATGGAAACGACTAAGCTCTATCCTATGTACATGTACATGTTCTTGTGGAGTAGTGTTGCTATTCTCACTGCCTAAAAAAACCCAAACAAACAAACAAAGCAACAATACACTTTTTAAAAAAAAACAAAAACCAAAACCTGACCATAGGGATTGTGCCATTTCTTTTCCCACACTCTTCCAAAAAACAATGTGTATGAAAACTATGTCGTTGTGTTGCTTGCATTGCGGATCATACATTGCAAACTGCCCACAAACAAGTTAAATTAAAAATTCTTCAAGAAAGCTACCGAATCAAAAGCTGTTCTGGGAGCAATGAAGAGCCCGAGAATTAACAATCAGACAAAACATTTCTGAAGAGAAAAAATGAAGGAAGACCGTGAAACCATGGAAACATGGAGAAAGTAATTTTCGACAATTTCAATCCCTTGAGAACATAATAGGAAACAAGGAGTACAAATCAATAACAATCCAGGTGAGTTAACTCCCCGGCCTTCATTTCGACACATACATTGGGTTCTCATTGCGTAGTGAAGATGGTCAGGTCTTGGAGACACAAACGCAACTTGACCCACTTTAAAAATAGATTCACTCTCACCGTGCGCTTGGCGTGTCCTGTCGTCTGTCTCGTCGCATCACGTGATATCGTTTACAGACTTTGTCTAACTACTACTAGTAGTACTAGATCTCTACGAAAACTAGCTAGCAGTGAAGGTTTTCATGGCCTTCAATAATTTTGCATTATTTTCATTCTAGAGTTATATGAATGCGCATTTAAAGTTGGCGATTAAATTGTTGATCTATCAGGGAGGACATTGTCCTGTATGTTCGTATGGTAAATCCGCCCTGGTACAACCCAACGTGTAAGCTCTACCCGTAAAGTATCCTCAACGTTTGAAATAAAAATAGGACACCTTGTTGTATTTCACGTAATTGGGTACAGCCCAACACGTAAGCACTACCTGTACAGATACCCTCAAGGTTGGAAATAAAAATAGGACACCTTGTATTTCACGTAATTGGGTACAGCCCAACACATAAGCACTACCTGTACAGATACCCTCAAGGTTGGAAATAAAAACAAGACAGCTTGTTGTATTACACGTCCTGAGATACAAGTACAACCCAACCAGTAAGCTTGAAAGCACTACCCGTGAAATGTAGCCTTGGCCATTAAATGTGTTAATTGAATAAACACGATATCTCACAGGTGTTAATGGAGCGGAAATATTTGTTGCAATTGCAAAGGCTACACCGGGGCTCTAGTAGTAACGGTTTTAGATGTTACTGTTCCTTAATCATATTCAACTAAAGTAACAACGTTAATATTAATAACATTAACAAGATGCTCTGACACACAATCTCTCTCTCTCTCTCTCTCTCTCTCTCTCTCTCTCTCTCTCTCTCTCTCTCTCTCACACACACACACACACACACACACACACACACACATCCAATTCAATTTCACATCATCGACATTTTCAAAAGGAAGGCCGGATGACCCAAAATAAAAAACAAGATATGAAACTGAAACAAAAAAAAACCACCTCAAAGATACAATGCCCAGATTGACATTAAAATTGTTTGTCTTTTATCTCGAATAATCGAAGTCGTCACCTTAAGCAAAGTACTCGAATGGCAAGGTCAATAGATAACATTGGGTTGTATTGCATGATGCATTCAGCGGCTTTTGTTTCTTTTAACTTTGAAGCACAGCTAGGCTCAAGGCGAGTGCACTGCAGAGTTCCTAATCTTACTATTCTTATCTCGTGGGTATGCTTGTAACAAAACAATAACCCAAAATGGAACACATATAGATCTATTTATAAATATTAATGGCGTCTCAACGATGCGGCCAATAGCCATACGATCTTAACACAATAAACTTTAGTTGTATACATTTGGACAAAAAATAAGTTTTGTTTGATATAATTCCCGGAAAAAATTATATATGTAAAAAAAATCTAAAAATTAAAAAAACAGAAATACATTAAAAAAGTAGATATCTACATTTTTCAACTGTCAACATTAATAATTTCTGTAAAATTTGAAACAAGAACAATTTATAAACTTGGGTTCGATGAAACCATCCAAAAACTGATGAAAATGAATTAAAAACCCATCTAGAATGGACTTGTCATGGGCGTAAAGTTTGTTTTTTAAATAATCCACCCACTTCCATTTATGGTGTATCCTGAAAGGACCGCCCTTCCTAAATCTTCGCATTCTGGGATTTTTCATTGTATTAATTATGTCTCGTTATGTGTCTGAAACATTTGAGTTTCCGTTGATAAGCTATCGGGGTTGCATCCTTTATTCTTCCAAGGACTATTTCACCACTTTCTTTCTCGATCCAGGAGATTCGTAATCGTAATACTTTTCGATAACATCTCATTTCTAAGCCTGTGCTTCTTTTACTATCCTCTCTATTCAGCGCCAATGCTTCGCATCCATACTAATACTACTACTACTAGTAATAATAATAATACTAACAATACAATGTTATGGTTGGGAAGACGGTGCTTCTTACGATTCTTAACTTTGTCTCTGCGCATTGTCCCTTCCACCAGATCGTCTCCCATCATTAAGAATTTGAATTTCAGATCTGCTATTGCGAGACGTTGTCTTGAGATTGTTTTCCAATTGGCTTTTATTCTGGCATCTAGGCGCTCAAAATTGCCAACTCTTTCCACTTCATCTTCTTCTATTTCTAGTATTGTCTCCTGGTCACACATGTCTATTACATTTATAATGATATCCTTTAGTATGTCTACTTTTAGTTTGGCACCTGTCCTTTTCTTTCACTGAATACTACATGAGGCTGGGCGTTCATTCGTTTGCATAGGCGATGCAGAGACAATAAAGGATAAAATGGGGGGGGGTCCAACCACTGCCTGCGAGCCCATAGCAACAATACTGTATCATTATCCATCGGCTCACTTGTGACACTGAGTCTGAGAGGAAAATGAGAACGCAACAACTTTTTGCCCCTGTAATTTCTCACCCAGGGAGGGAGGAAGAGGAGGGGTAAAGAGTCTACTGTGACTAGCGTAACTTCTAAAACACGGTTTAAAATGATGACATGTTTCTGACTAACCTAGAAATCACAGGCTGTTTGGTATGAACTTAGGTGTGTTTAGTGCTTCCTGTCGTCAAAGCGCGTATCACTATTATCAGTAACATCAAACATTGACCTTCGGAAGGTCAAATTCTTGAGGCATCAGTAACTGTTATCAGTCATCAGTGAGGCAAACAATTATGGATACATGTATTTAGAAAACAAAAACGAAACAAAACAAAAATAAAGAGAACCCAGACCAACTAGGAAAAGTCTAAGATCATCACTTAACGACGTTGGTCAAGTAATAATTATAATGATAACGGAGACAGTTGCCTTATTGATATTGGTGTCATCGAAACCATCCAGCCAGTGTCAATTTATGTGCCAAAAGGGCATGACCGAGCAGGGGACCGGAAACGCCCTATATTATTCTCTCGTCGTAACCTTTGATACTGATTAGTGGTGAATTGGGGAGAAAGGTTTCCTTCCGTCGACGGAGAGGGTAAGAACTGTTGGCCTACGTTGTTCACTTTGTACAAGGGCCGTGGAACAGACCAGAGGTCAAAGTGGTCGAAATCGGCAGGAAATTGTTCCTTCACTGAAACAACTCGAGATGGAGGCTTCCTACAGGGTTAGAGCCGAAACATGACATGTTGGTTTTGTTTTGATCGTTGAGTGCATCTGCAACATGTATCTCTTTGCGTTTCTGCGCCCATGCCCAAGGTCTGCTACTCTACGGTCAATCCGTCTCTTAGGTGATGATCGGTATCCTTACACTACTTGTTGAATTGCACCAAACATTGTTCAACATCATCCGTTTATAATTAGCATACTACTAAGGCCATCAATGTGCTCATTTCCATTGTAAAGTTCAAATTACAATGTACTAACATCTTGGTCTTGAAAATCGGATACTATCACTATCATATTTGGCGTCTTTGTGGTTGTAAGCCTATTTTTTATTTTTTAATGAGGGTGTATATTTTGAAATGTTAACACCATTAATCAGCATATTACTGTTATATTATTTTCCATTATTTAAAAAAACAAGTAACCTCAGAGGTAGCAGTAATAATGTACAATCGTTCTCTTCAATAGAACAAAAACAACCCATCTCTATATTAGTAGCAGTATATGTTAAATTTCCTTCGTGGTCACAATTCTATTTGAGTTATACCTCTCTCTCTCTCTCTCTGGGTCTTCATCCTTCTCCATATCCGCACCCCACACTCTATCTGCCTTTCTATATTTGACCTCCTTCTCTGTCACTGCTTGTTCCACCTGCCTGTCTCCCTGGCTTATATTATATTACAAACAGCCACGTGAGAGATTAAAGTCAATCCATACGCGAACAATTCGTATGTTTCTTTAAATCCTTCTTGCATGATGGTGGATCATGGCTCGATCATTATCATTACTCACAATTGGGGGGGGGAGACCTATAATTCAATTCACATGTGCCGACCACAAAAGAACGATAATAATATTTTCATTTAGATAGAATAGAATAATATTATTATACTTAGTGGCTCCATGGCTGCCGACAGATACCGCTTGTGCTGGATTCTGACCGATCGTTGACCTCGGTCAATGTGACTCACTAGCGCGACTAACAGGAATGTTCTCGACACCGTTTACAATAAACTTCACTTGAAATCAAAAGAATGGCTCTCATATAGAAAAGAGGGAGCAGGAATAGAGGAAACATGATAAAGGGATCAGAATATACACGTTGCTTTTTTTTTTTAGATTAGTTGGATTTTTTAAAGATCACATGTAAGTTGTGCGCAGGTTACCTATTAAGCTTCTTCAGTGGGAACAAACTCGTTCAATTGAACCAATGCACTGTTCCCGTGAGCATCCGCCTCGTGTGTGAACATACTACTGTGTACTGTACAAGTACTGTACAGTAGTACTATAACTAGTATAACTCGTCGCAGTCTTGAGTCACACTCACAGCACTGGCGGATCAGCCTGATCCCCTGACTTGGAGTTTAAATTCTGCGTTCATAGTTCAGATACCGTCAATGTAAATATTGATAAAGCCATTGGGACGTAATAGGCCGCGTGATCCTGGGTTGTGCTAGACTTCGAGTATCAAATGCAAGGTCTTCTTCTCCTACCTCCACAAGATAAAACCAGTTTTAAGCGGCGCATGTGCGAAGGTCAGGTCAAGAGTGAAAAGATGATATCTGCATAGGCAGATAGGAAAGGGAGGGGAGAGGAGAGAGAGAGAGAGAGAGAGAGAGAGAGAGAGAGAGAGAGAGAGAGAGAGAGAGAGAGAGAGAGAGGGAGGGAGGGGGAGAGGGAGGGAGAGGAGAGAGAGAGGGAGGGAGGGAGAGAGGGAGAGAGAGAGAGAGGGAGAGGAGAGAGAGAGAGAGAGAGAGAGAGAGAGAGAGAGAGAGAGAGAGAGAGAGAGAGAGAGAGAGAGAGAGAGAGAGAGAGAGAGAGACCTGAAAGTGAAGAGATCATCTTACAGTGAGGTTTTGTTTATTGTTTTCATTGTGTGACACCACACAGAAAAGAGAATGTAAGCTGTTGTACATTCTTCATATGTAAGGTGAGGGATAATAAAAGACAGGAGGGGGGGGGGGGGATAGGATGATGAGGAGTCTAATAGTTAGCATGGTTCATAGTAAATTCACTTTGCATGGAAAGCAAGAGTCCCTTTCCCTAAAGGACATTATTATTATAAAATATTGCATTGAAGAAAAATCTTTTTCTCATGATTAGGATAAAGAAACTCTTCTATAACATACACATCAGGTGTTATAAAGCCATAACACCTTGGAAGGAAGGAGTTCCAATAGTGTACCACCATCCCTGACACTGAACCCCCCCCCCCGTTTTGATCAAAGTGTAGGTGATGTTAAAATAATGGCAGGGTCCCTTCTATGGAACTCCTCTCACTTGGCCCTTGGAAGGTGACAATAAAAAAAATTGAAGCCTTTCTAAAGAGATTCTGAGTGCAATTACCAGTCAGAATAATACTATCTGCACAGTAAGTCTACCACTGTTAATCCAACATATACAATCTAATCCAACACAATCATTGGGAACAAATAATTTGAATTTAGCTTTGTTCTATATAAAAGAGATCCGACAAATCATTATTCCGACTCCAACACTCATCTTCGGCAACAATTGAGTATATTGAGGTTATCAAGTTGTCCATGAATCCGACATAACATTTCCAAATTTTTTTATAGCAATCAGGAACTTTTACAAACAGCAATGACATGTCCAAGTCTTGAACGGCGTGTACTGGTACAGTATTACATGTGTAAGTGACAGTTTGTGCCTTAACCTTTTGTTTCTGGAAATGAGCCATGAACCAATTATGCAAATGTCTCTTTATCTTTTTTGACTCTTTAGTTAGATGTATGTGATTTTGTCTTTATAATTTAATTTTATCAGATTTGAGAATCATCAATATAGGTGCAAAGAGTTTAAATGATGAGGCGTTGAAATGCGATGTAGCGAACTGTCTGGCAAACCTTCAAAGTAAAAATTGATGTCACACCTTTTGTTTCTGGAAATGAGCCATGACAGCCAGCCTATCCCTAATTACAAACCGCCTCTCTTCAAATCTTTCTCCCTTCATCTTTTTCTGTTGAACAGAGTGTTGTGATTTTGTCTTTATTTCTCTCTTTCTTTATAATTTAATATCAGATTTGAGAATCATCAATATAGATTTTTGCAAAGAGTAAACCAATGATTGATGAAATACTAGAAACATACTGTCTGAAGCACCTGCAAACCTGTGTACATACATGTAATTATTCTTAAGTATTTTTGTTAAACGGACAGTGATAGTAATATTTTTGTGCCTACATTGCTACACATTCTTAAGTACTTTATATTGTGAATTGATGTCAGTTCATCCGATCAGAGATGAAATATGAAGCTTATCGATGGTGAACGTCATTAACCGTGTTAGTCCAATTTTGGATGTTTTGAGAAAATCATGTTACACTGGGCTTTTTTAATCTATTTTCACAGACATAGATCTACACGATATGCAAAGTGTCCAAATTTAAACTTCAAGGATTGTTCATGGTTATCATAAATGTTTTCTATTGGCTCCTGTGCCACAAAATCCTATCCTAACTAGACAAAGCAGAGTATAAGAGTATAAGGTTTCCTTTAATGTTAAAAAACAAAAAAATCAAATGTCACTAATTTTAGACTTTGCGGCTTGCAACTTTTACCATCATACATAGATCTAGAATCTACATAAATTGACTTCAAATAATGGTATTTTAATTTCTTAGTGATCTGCTTCCAGTCAAAAAAAAATTTTGCAAAAACACAACAAAAATTAGATCTAAATTAAGTGCCTTACCCTTTCCAATTTAATTTTTCAATCTGTTTTAACAAAAAAACATCCATTATTATTATTTTAAGACTGCAGATTATGCCAAGAGATGCAGAGTTACATCACTATATCTAATGACATATCTTTTAAAAGCTGGTAACTTTATTTTCATAGATACCATGATTATTACAAAGCAATTCACTTTCCAAGTTAGCGTTCAGTCAGTGGGAGCAGCAAGGAATTTCTCCCCATGCATGGCTAACATCAAACTAAAATGTACGCATTCAAACCGATAACCTGTTTAAATTTGTATGTGTGTGTTTTAAGAAAGCTGGAAAACACAGAGTGAAAAAAATAAGAGAGTAACAAGTTTCTTCAAGAAATTTACAACTGCGTTCAAATTCATAAGAAATAGGTCCGTTTAAGTTTACCCAGTCTAGAATTAGATTAGATCTAGATCTAGAAATCTAGATCTAGATCTAAATATAAATTGAAATTTTCTGTTTTACGTTATTGAAAAGATTATACTTTTAGATCTAGATCTAGATCTAAATAGGGAATAGAATTTTAAAAACCTATTGAAATGAAATGATTTCACTGTCGTTTAGTCATAGAGACCCCACGGTTTTTTACTTTGGAAAACCGAGATGGTTTGGCAAAAATGAAAACTCATTATAGAATTTTGATGTTCGATCGTATGAGAATGAATCTAGAGCTATGTCTTGATAGGTCTCAGCAGAGTGCAGTAGGAGAAATGGCTTTGCATAGATATGCCTTAGTTGGTGTTTTCTAGTCAAAGTTTGAAGGTTATAGGTCGGAGACAATGAATGAGGGAGAAAGCCTTCTAGAGCTGGAGGCTGGAGAAAAGTAAAATAGAATCTAGGTTACCAAGCAAACCTTTTCTAGGTCAAAGTCTAAATTTCTAAAAACTTGAAAAGATTGAATACCAAACATTGGACTTGAAATGAAACATTACATCCATTTCACATATTTCCACTTTTGATTGGAAAGATAGTTTACGTGGTTTGTTTGGTTTGTTTGTTCAATTTTCACATTTCCTTTAGAAATCAACAGTTAGCCTACACGTCCACGGTTTTTTACTTTGGAAAACCGAGATTGGCAAAAATGAGTGAAATATTCCAATTCTGAAAACTTGTGTGTTGTAATTGTTGTAAAAAAGGATAGAATTTACTGATGTTGATCGTATGAGAATGATGAAGCAAAAAGAAAAGATTCTCGAAATGTGCGCGCATGTTCTTGATAGGTCTCAGCAGAGGGCACAGGGAGGAGAATGGCTTGATGTTTGTGTCTTAGCTTCAAAGGTGATGATCAAAAGAATGCTGCTTTGTTTCTTGTCAAAGGTTGGAAGGTTGAGGTCGGAGACAATGAATGAGGAGGAAATTTGACAAAGAGAGTTTATCTACTGCTTGTTGTTCAATGTCTGGGATCTTTTTGTATATTTATTTTTATTTGTATTTACTGGAATACCATTTCTAGAGTCAAAGTCTGGCGGTTACATGTCGCAGGTTGGTCTAACGAACAAATGCTAATTCAACTAAATTTAAATGCAGTTGGTCAAGATTGAAAACAATTTTATTTTTTTAAACATTACATCCATTTGAATATTTCCACTTTTGACCGAAAGATATTTTTACGTGGTTTGTTTGTTTCATTTCTCTCTCCGTCTTTTTCTTTCTCAATCTAAAATCTAAAAAATTCAAAATATCTCTCTATATTCTCTCTCAATCTCTTCACATAAAAACCACTCTCTTGTTGTCTATTCTCTGTCTAAAATATTATATATACTTCAGTATCAACAGTTAGCCTACACGTTCTTTATGACAAGACTTATCTTATTGTAGCGTTGTGGGCACGGACGCTGTGTCTTACTTCAAGGTGATGATCATTTAAAAGAATGCTGTCTCTCTTTGTTTCTTTCTCCGGTTGGTCGGTTGAACAGGCGTCAGCGAAGTCTCGGAATTTGATCTAAAATCAAGTTTATCTACTCTTGTTGTTCAATGTAAAAATGGGATCTTTTTGTATATTTATTTTTATCTGTATTTACCAAACGCTCATTAATGAGTTAGTCTTGTCTCTCAAGATACAAATGCAGTTCAACTAAATTTCTAAAGTTGGTCAAGATTAACATCACAAAACATTGCTCTTCTCTCTCTCTCTATCTCTCTCTCTCTGTCTCTATCTGTCTGTGTCTGTCTCTGTATCTCTGTTTGCCTTCTCCCCCCTCTATCTCTATTCAACTGTCTGTCTTTCTTTCTCCTCCCTCTCTCACTCTTTCTTCTCTCTCACTCTCTCTCTCTCTCTCTCTCTCTCTCTCTCTCTCTCTTTCTCTCTCTCTCTCTCTCTCTCGATCTCTCTCTCTCTCTCTGTCTCTGTCTCTATCTGTCTGTGTCTGTCTGCCTGTATCTCTGTTTGCCTTCTCCCCCTCTATCTCTATTCAACTGTCTGTCTTTCTCTTCTCTCTCTGACTCCTCTCTCTCTCTCTCTCTCTCTCTATCTGTCTTGTCTGTCTGCCTGTCTCTCTCTCTCTCTCTCTCTCTATCTCTCTCTCTGTCTGTCTTTCTTCTCCCTCCCCTCTCTCTCTCTCTCACTCTCTCTCTCTGTCTCTCTCTCTCTCTGTGTCTGTCTGCCTGTATCTCTGTTTGCCTTCTCCCTCTATCTCTATTCAACTGTCTGTCTTTCTTTCTCCCCCTCTGTCTCACTCACTCTCACTCTCTCTCTCTCTCTCTCTCTCTCTCTCTCTCTCTCTCTCTCTCTCTCTCTCTCTCTCTCTCTCTCTCTCTCTCTCTCTCTCTCTCTCTCTGTGTCTCTCTCTCTCTCTGTCTCTCTCTGTCTGTCTGTCTGTCTGTCCCTTCTCTTTATATATATATATATATATATATATATATATATATATATATATATATATATATATATATATATATATATACATGCATACTGTCTTTTAGTGTCTCTGTCGTTCTGTCGCTGTGTGTCTGTCTGTCTGTTTTAAAGTGTAACCTTAGTCTATGGCTGGTTTGTGAGTCTTAAATTGCAATGGCCTTGTGTTGTTTTGTTTATTATGAATGGAATAATTATTCGTTATTTCGAATTTATGTCAGGAATGCATGTATGTTACATCACGTGTTTCGAAAGTAAGGCGCTTATGAATTCTAGTGTCATTTTGGTTAATTCCCTATACCGGCAACATGTATAATATTATCAATATATAATATGTGATTGTGTGTGTGTGTGTGTGTGTGTGTGTGTGTGTGTGTGGCGTGCGTTTGCATTTGGTGTTGATATGGAGGTGCCTGCTATTTGAATATTGTGAGTCCAGGATTTCAGGTGGTCTGCAATAAAGTAAAGGAATTATGGGTTGGGAAAGTTAACAAGGGGGGATACCAAAGTTATATATATGTAACAAAGCTTGAGAAAAGACTGGAGAATGCTATGATGAGTTCTTGACTTGAATTTGAGTTGAAAATAATTTTGATAACCTTGGCTTGAGCCGTATAGTACATAGAAATATGGAATCTCGTAACCATGTGCCAAATAATAACATAAGAAGAGAAGTTCACTTCAGACAGACACTCACACACATCCATGCACCATGCGCACTGCTCAGAACAGAACAGAGAAAAAGAGAGACAGATAGATCGAAAGATAAGGAGAAAGGAAAAAAAAATTATATAGAAAGAGAGAGAAAGACAGAGAGAGAGAGAGAGAGAGAGAGAGAGAGAGAGAGAGAGAGAGAGAGAGAGAGAGAGAGAGAGAGAGAGAGAGAGAGAGAGAGAGAGAGAGAGAGAGAGAGAGAGAGAGAGAGAGAAGGCAAGACGGGTGGATAATTATATCAATTATACCACCAACCACTCTGTATGGTGATTGATGGGACAGGTAATAATGTAATAAAGTCAATGGCTGAGCTTTATACATGCTTAGATGCCTTTTATCATTCAGTTTTCTTTCTATTAGGCCTTTCATTACTTTTCTATATGCCTCTTCCCTGGATAATTATTATATCATGATGGTAAGGGTATCGCTGTCCAAAGAGGGTGAGTTGATCAGTTTAAAAAAACAACAAAATAGCGACAAAAGGTATGGTATAGACGCCCCTACTAACATTAGGGGCGTCTAGGGTATGGTACAAGAGAAAAGAGGAGCACGACAGATTCTATGCACGGTTCTCAAAGTGATCTTCTGTATCGAAGTTTCTTTAACTACTTGTAGGTGTCTGTTTATTATATGCACCCCTGAAACAACCCCCCCCCCGACGTTGCAATAATGTGTGATTCCATTAATTATTTTGCACTTTAATACATGTACATGTACTACATGTATTATTATCATCACATATGCCGTTATTCTTGTCATTTTAAAATAATTTTCTTGGACTGTAGGTATACATCCCGACATTATATATTTCAGGTAAGCTAACCTAGGAGCTAGCTTTAATATTTAATTATTATTATTATTTTTTGTTAGAAATTTGGCAAACCCTTAAACGTTATCGACATTATTATTCTCAGCTTTAAATACTTGATTTCTAAATTTTCAATTTCCTTAAAAGCCAATGTAAAGAGGAGAGACGTAAAACAGTGGCTCGATAGTGGCAGATTGAATTGAATTGAAAGCAAATTTCGTTCTACACCGTAAACTGGTGTAAAAGTAAAATTGCAGTAAACAATGAACACATGGCTTCTTCGTAGTCATACCTAGAGACGATTACACTGCCTGGGACAACTACAACTGAATCTAGATCTAGATCTAGTACAACAGAGTGTCGAGGAGACATAGATAACATTCTTTTTCAACGTAGACTAGAATTCACTTACAGGACTCCGCAACTACTGACTGAACTGACTCACAGATAATGCCGAAGATCAGTGAGTATCCTCTCCAGATCTAGATCTAGAATCTAGATCTAAAAACTAGATCGAGAATATGATATATTTTAAGAGCTATCTAGTGCGCTGGATCTAGAATCTTGATCTTGATCTAATATGAAATATATAATCTTGCTAAGAGCCAACTTAGATTTAAATCTAGATCTAGTCAATGTACCACAGCAATCGTACAGTAGAGTTGTGTTGATTGACAGGCCTCTAGTTCTAGTATATATGTTAGGCGCGATCCGTCGATTGCGCAACGTGTTCTGTGGATCAATGGAACACGCGACAATCCATCGATTGTTGCGCATTCCGTTGATTGATGGATAGCGCAGCGCGTTCTATGGATCCATATAGACAATTGCGGTCCCGGTTCTCAAATACTATAAAACTGCCAGATTGTTTTTTCTCGCCAGATTTTTTTTTTTGGTTGTGAAAGTGCCAACTATTTTATCACGGCCTCATTTTTGTAACACTGTCAGTGAGCGAAACATTCTCTCCCCTTATTCAAAGCTTCTTGCATTAGCCATATTTATAGTTAACTTTCGTTTACAGCAATGGCAGACAACAATGTTGGCGATGTAATCTCAGTCGTAGGATTTATTTTATGGCAAATTAAAGTAGGTGAGATCTAGATTGATCAACATATAGCGTATAAACTGACAAATAGTATGTATATGGATCCATAGAATGCGCTGCGTGATCCATCAATCAACGGAATGTGCAACAATTGATGGATTGTTGCGCGTTCCATCGATCCACAGAACGCGTTGCGCGATCGACGGATCGCGCAGATTGTCAGATCGCGCCTAACATATATATCTAATCGTGTAATCTCTCACCACCAACCACTCTGTATGCCGTATGGTGATTGATGGGACAGGTAATACTGAAATGAAATAAAGTCAATGGTTGAGCTCAGATATTTTTTACCTTTCAATTACTAGATCTATCATTTGATCAAGACAGACCTGATTTTTTCATTAAAAAAGATTTTTTTATAAAGGCCTAGCCTAGATCTAGCTCTACTGAAATTCATCAAATAGGTCATGGTGGTCTGTCTGCCATTGCTAATTTTAATTATAATTTTAGTTGGTGACAGGAGGATGTTTTGCTAAGTTAAGTCAACTTGTGTAAAATAGACTCTCTGTGAGTATGACTATGCCATTACTTTGCATTAGCCAATTAGCCTGTGAGAAGCTGTACATGTCCGATCGGACCAGCTCTTTTTTTTAATAGGGTATGTCACAGTTTGTCCTGCTCAGTGCCAACAACCAATCCTGGGATAATCGCATTTTTGCACCGCCAAGATTTCATCTCGAATACGATTACAAATCGATGAGATTGCTGTTTTTTTTAAACTTTAGACTCTTCCGCTCTTAACGCTGATGACCACGCAGATATTGCACAGTCAATAACGTGGGACAGAGAAGGTGTCGGTAACTGGGCGTCCCAAATGAGACTCTTTCATTTCTCCATGGAAAGGTAGTCATGCCATCGGGCCTACGCCCGTCCACTCAATGTAGCCCTGGGGGCTCGAGGATGCAGGGAAAACCTAACTTTGTCAACGATCTCTTGATGATCAGATGTATCTTGGTGTGTCTCAGAAGTCTCCCGGCTTGCAGTTTGCAAGATAAAAAATCAACAATCATTTGCATTCGATAGGTTGGCAGATATTGGAGCCTAATCTGAGGGCAACGGCGATTCGAAGCTTCACAGGGCTGAGAAATTGCCGAGGGTAAAGATGGGGAATGCATTGGCCCAAGCTGCTGATTTAGGCGACCGTGCGGCGAGAAGACGGCTTCTATTGTACTAGTTGGCATTGGCAGTGAGGTTCCCTATCGCTTCTCCGAAGATATATCGTCCCATGACCGCTGTCTTACCCTAGAATCTGGCGTTGAATTGTGTGCAAAATTCCAATTACGTAGCGCAGTCTCATGATTTTGGGCGATGAAGCATCCGTTAAGGAAGACAAGAGACTGTTGACGAGATGGTAAGAAGCATAGATGGACGACAGGAAGCAGGGGAGAGAGATGTCCTGAGATAAGTGGAAGCCAAAACCTCCGTGTTGCACAGGAAGACAAGCTTGTTCCCGGGTGGAATCAGGCATGGCAACGTTGGTAATTGATAATAGCGTGTTACGAATGATATCGTCGAATTTGTAGAGTTGGGCTGTGCTGCGACAGAGCGGGCTAGATTGGACAATGTTTAGGGATGCTGAGACAATTACGCAGTAGAAAAAATGCCTGGTGTGGCTCGATGCATTTCAGATTTTGTGACAATCTGGATAACAAAGCCATTTTCTTCTCCATGGCGGGAGCTAGACCTTCGGGTGTCAGTGAGGTGCCGAGAATATTCCAGTCGGAGACAACTGGGGTTGACAGAGAAGGAAATCAGTCTTTAAATAAGCGCAGAGTTTTGGTCACTCTCGAATGAGTGGCTCGGCAGATATAATTCATATTTAGATTGATTTAGCTCAAGACTGAGTTTATTTAGAAATTCCTCTCTATCCTGACGCATTTTCGAGGACGTTGTCAGGAGCTCTACCAATGGTAGCATCATCCAGGTACCACAGGTTAAGTTCACAGTCAACTGATTTCGCAACATCATCGACAGCAAGAGAGAATAGTGTTGGGCCCAAGGTTGAACGCCCGTAGATGAAGCCAAATTGAAATCTCCAAAGAACAAGGTCGAGTCTTTGTAATATGAGTCGTGCACGAATGGATAAAGTTAAGGAATGTGTGAGCTTACTTCCCGGAGTATAACATCTCGCTTGATCGTATTTAGTGCATTCTTGATGACCTTTGACTTGAGAAGATGACTTGGAAACACAATAGCAGGGCTTTTTGTTGTTTGTTTTCATGCAGGGGGCAACTGAACCCCCACTTTTTCCTCAATAAGAGGACAAAACTGAGAAACAACCAGTAAGAAGGTAAAATAATAATATTATTTTTATTCCCCACCATCAGGAAACAAAAATTGCGTTGATCAGCTATTTTGAAGGCAAACACAAGGATATATATATATTCAAATATCGACACAGGAACACTATTTCTTTTAATGCAGAACACCCTCCCCCATTCCCTCCTCAGGATAAGCTATGGAAATCTAATAAGAAAATGTATACTCTAGTCTCATTCCGGAGTTAGGCAGAGAGGAGATGGGACCACAGAACAGAGATGTATGTTGGGAAGGCCTTGCGGAGTGGCGAGATTGAGGAGAGAGAGCACCGCTAAGTGTCCAACGGTCATGTCAATAAATACAAATTCAGATTCGGCCATGGAGGCTTGTGAGAAGTGACAGGAGAGGGGATCACAGTATCACGGTAGGCTAACCTACATCGTGATCAGTTAGCCTGAGTCGGTGAGAGCGTGATCGCAGTGTTTTTTCAGTGAGTCAGGTTGGTGGTACACTGCGAACAGTATCGTTTCTATTTTCAAGTTCGATACAGCCTGGTGGTGCTAAAGTGCGATTATACCCTTATTCTTTGATAGTTTTGCTTCCTCCTTTCTCTCACTCTCCTTTTCTAAATTCAATTAATTCGCTAATTTTCTTTCACACATACCTAGAATCTAGACGTCAACATTTATTTAGAATGTTAAGATCTAGATCTAGCTCCAGATTATAGTTATTTTATCTCTATAATACTTCTTCTACAATCACGTCTAAATTACAACACATATTATGTTAGTCTCTTTCTTTCTAGCATCAGTGACACACCACAAACCCAGGCTATTTGCAGAAGATACCATTTGTACCAGAAGGGTCTATTCTTAATAAAGTAGTGACCGCCTAATTGCCTGAGTGCTTGGGAAGCAGAGGAAATAGGCATTTAAGCGAAAAGGGGGTGAGATCAGAAAGTGGGGTCATCAAGCATAATGCAGAAATTCAACAATTACCTTCTACTTCTTGTTTCTGATTTTAATTTACCAGGCTTTCTTTTACAAAACGGTATTTTTTTAATGCCGATTTATATTTTATTTGGTTTGTTGACCAATTGCTTGCCACAATGACCCGAAGGCACAATGAATACGGCCTATGCCAGACAGGGGAGCAATAAAACTGTTCTAACCTTGTCTACCGATTGCAATGAGATTCCAGTCTATTAAAAATGTCAGGTGATTTCATGCTACTTACGACATCAAGAAAGATTTTTGGCAGAGTCTGGAAGACTGTTTAATTCTAATTGCCTAGTGACAAACCAGTGACCCAATGGGACAAAGGCTGTGCTGTACAGTGGGTGGCGTTGAAAAGAGAAGACTGGTCATTCGTAATCTTTTATAACACATGGTTACAATGCATGGCACATTGTTGACGGGCATAGAGACTTAAACTCAAGTCATGTTAGCGATGAGATTACATGAATGTATGAGGGGGGAGAAATTTCAATCAATTACGGACATGCTTTTATGATAGTTTGGAGAAGATTATACCTGCAGTTGCCGTAAACAATGAGCTGAAGGTACTGCAGTATGTTTTTTTTGGCTATGTAGTATCTGTTTAAGGGCATCCAACTTTGAAAAGATGAGCATGTTCCTGTCTGCTGCCATATTTAGATCATAATCGTTACATTTTTTACCTATTTGATTGCAAACATTTATAGTACCATGTCTTGCCCTATCATCATTGTTTCATCTTTTTTAATCATCATCTTTCATTTCTTTATATCACCTTTTTGATTTCCTTTTTTTTTATTAGTGTCATAATGTACTTCCACCACTGCCACAATTTCAAAAGTTTCCCCCTTTTACACTTACAGGAAAAAAACAGCAAACGTGTATCAACAAAGCATAGGGTGAAAGTAGAGAAAAAGGTAAACTAGTGTGTGGCATTTGGGACTCATTATTTTTGTTTTTCAAGCTTCTTTTATCTTATTTATTCTTGTTCCGAAATTCTCATCAGATTAGATCTAAAAAAAATCAAGTTTCATTTGAATATGGTATATATTTTACTTATCATCACAATAATTTTATAATTGTGTTTGTAAAGATTAGTCTATAGTGCATGATGATTTAAATAAAAAATTCTTAAGGTAGTGAATGAACTCAAGGAGTACAATTACAGTTGAGGTAAATATCACAATTTTAATCATGCGTCCAGCAAACTTAATTCAAAGTTAGTATTAACTCAGCTCATACTCAGATTTAAATGTCGTAATTACCATCATTGACGGCCGATAAAGTGCCTTATTTATTTTACAATGCTAAACATTTTGTGATGCTCAAAATTTGTATGAATTAAGATATACTCAAAAAAAGTCTGAAATCTTTATAAAAGTTACACAAATCATTGTAAGGAACTCATATATTGTTGCAATAAATAGCCAAAGCCATGTTCTTGCTTTTTGGTTAAAAGTCACAATTTCATGTCTTTATGATTGTTGAAAGCCCATTGAAAAAAATATATTTAAAGTAATTTATTATTAAGATTTCTTTCCATTTTCAATTGGTGGACAATAAATTCAGCATTTTTCTATAAATTTCCAATTACTTTTCATTCAACAGATAAGAGAGCATAAAAAAGAAATTGCGAAAAGAAGCAAAGAAAAATCCCAAGAAAGGTATTGACATGAGCTCTTCATAATTCTAGAGTAATCATAATTAATCTTGAATTTCAATCCCAATTTTTAGATTTACAAGCTTTTGTTATCAGGAAAGAATCAGCCAACTAAATTGGGAAATAATGACAGATCTTAAAATATTCCTTTACTTTTGGGTCTTTGTCTTGGAACTTTTGGATATTGACTCAAAAAATGTATTTTGAAATCAAATGTCTGAATGAGGAGCAAATGTAAGAAACTTTTCAAGTACTGGGTAGGATTGGTAGAGCCTTTCTCCAGGTAGAGATACTTCTTTCCTTTCATCCTGTTATGTATCCTTGAATTATTACTGATTTCTTTACTGTTTTGTTCCTATATATATATATGTGTGTGTGTGTGTAGTTGAATGATGTTTTAACGATTATCTTGATTTACAAGAGCTCAATTTCTTCTTCTTTGATTTGTAATTAAAAGAAAAGTTGTGTTTTATTTAATGCTACAAGCTTGTAGAAAATCATCCAATAACAATGAGCTGTTTATCAATATTTTGACCAGTACTCATATTATGCTGTTTTCATCATTAAAGTAGCTCTATTATGTCACTAAGTTTAATTTTATTTAATATTGCAGGTAAAGGGAAGGATCCTGGTATTCCAAATAATTTACCTTTTCGTGATGATGTTTTGAAGGAAGTTCAAATTGCAAAAGACAAGGTAACAAAAATTATTTTTTTTGAAATATAGATACTCTAAGGACTAAGCCTTTTCCATAAACTCTCACAGACACACAGACACATGAAAAAAAAAGATAAACAATACTTGTTTACTTTTTCTTGTTTTAAAAATGCTACAGATTTCATAACATCTTGAATTGTGTCAACTATAAGAAATCAGATAAATTGAAGTTTTATTAGATGGAGTTGTTTGAATGATTTTATTATCAACGGAATCTAAAAAAATCAAAGATTGGGATGAAAGGGGCATAATTAACTCAAGGATGGTAAAAGTTTGCCTTTTTTTTGTTATCTCACTAGCATCGTCATACTAGCGAATGCACATATGAGATGCAATTTAGATAGTTTCAACTTAACATTTGAATAAACTTTTTATACAGAATTAAGCTTAGTCAATATCTGTTTGATGTAACTGTTTTGTGCTAAAAAGGACATGAAGGAGTGTATAATATAGATGTCACAGTTGGTCGTCTTGTTTTAGATCTCCAAAATTTAACTTTTTAATGCTTCTTTATGTTTTAAACTGATCTTGATGAAATTTTGTTTGTTTTTATTGTCAAAAGATTCTTCCGTACATTTTATCATTGTATATATATTCTTCAGAGGCAACAAGAGATCGACAAGAAGAAAGCAGCAAGGAAGAATGCACGAGAGAAAATGCAGAATAAAAACAGAAATCTGGGTGCCATTGTGAAAGATGCTAAGACTCGTCAAGCTCTCTATGATAAAAAGGTACAACAGTTTGATTGTACCGAATTGTGTTTGATTGGCCTGAAAATGCATAGGGAAGTTTAAAATTACAAAGTCATAAGTTCAGACGTTCAAATTTTATCTTTGCTTGCTTTACGTTCTGTTCTCAGTGATCATACTTAACACACCTTGTCACCTTGTACCTTATGGGCAGGTGACTGGTGATGCAGTGTTTACTTTGTTTCTGTTGGGTTTCAAACAAACAAATTTCTATCTCTTATTAGAGGTCTGAATGTAACTAGTCACATTTTTATCTGCTTGTTTATTTTTTTCTGGAAAGCAGTGTATAGGAATTGATTGTTGTCATAACCACATATAAAGTTCAAAGTGGAGTATCTTCAATGTGTTACATGGAAAAGGAGCAAAGTCTAAGGTGATGTCATCTTGAAGACATTTGAATCACAATTCTTTAAAAAAAAAATGACAATAAGATCATTTCTTTTGTTCCTGATGGGGGCTCGGTAGTCCAGAGACAAAGTGTCAGCCTTTCAGCCAAAATGTTGTGGGTTCAAGCCCTGATGGTTGTTGAAAAGTTTTCTCTGCATTTTTTTTATAGTAAAATCTGCCTTCTGGTCCACCTAACCCCATGGGAGACGGACGATAAAAAGGAGGTTTGTGTGCACATCACAACACTGTGCGCAATAAAGTCACTTGGCTGTTTACAGGTTATTACAGCAAATTAAAAAGTCTTCTCAAAACCCCAGAGATCACCTTAGTTGTGGATGTGGGTTGTATCATCAAATCAAGGTCTTGGTCCTGACAGCTGTTGGATTAAATTTTTTCCATCATTAACTCCTGAGTTGTGATGAATTTTAAAGAAAATCCATAAAGATGGCTGGGGGGTTCTTCACTAACCCTAAGACTTTTTTGTGGTAATTCTTTAAATTCTGATGTTTCAGCATGGTCTCGACATTCAAAGAGGAGTTCACTGAGTCTAAACAAGATGACAGAAAACTCCCCGGAAGGCTTTCTTCAAGGAATTTAAGAAGGTATGAACTGTCAGCGTATTTACTTTTTACAATATGTAACCCATGGGTAAGTTTGAAATTTATTTTAGCAAATATTTTACATTTGAACCAGAAAAGAAAATATTGATTTTAGAAATGTTATGCACCGGGCAGTGGACAGGGGAGTACGGGGATGATCCCGCCTCCACGAGTCTCCTGCTGCCTTGCAGGTCGATCTTGACTGACCAAAGGAGTAAGGGAGTTAACCCTGACAGAAAATAACAACCTGCTACCTTGCAAGCTGGTCTTGAGTGACCAAAGGCTAAAGGAGTTAACCCTGACAGAAAAGAACAAGGCCTGGTAGGACTCAAGGTGGCAGCCCCACCATCTACCTAGGGTACAGTGGGCTAATCCCCTGCTTATCCAAAACCTAACTGATGCAGAGAAATAAATATAATATACCCGGTTGACCTCTCAACGACGAAAATGGAAACAAAACACGGACTGTGATTTTTGGAACATGGAATATGAGGGCAATAAATGGAAAAGAGTTAGAATTAGTTTAAGAAATAGAAAAATTCAAAGTAGACATTTTGGCTATTACAGAAACAAAGAAAAAAGGACAAGGAATAGAAAATGTAGGACCAAACAATATTTTACTCTTCTCAGGAGTAGATGTCAAAGATAGAGTTAGAGCAGGAGTAGGTCTCCTAGTGCATAAAAGGCATGAAAAGCTACTAGAAAGCTGGAAATTTATAAGCCCACGGCTATTAGAGGTAAATATTAAACCAAAAGAAAGAGAAATTAAATTATTAATAGCTTATGGACCAAACGAAGACGCAACTAAAGAAGAAAAAGATACCTTCGAAAATGATTTACAAATAGCTGCAGAGAAAAACACAAACAGGAACTAATGGTTTTAGGAGATTTAAATGCTAGAGTAGGCAACAATATAGAAACATCAGGAGGAGTAATAGTAAAGAAGGAGAGACAACAATTTCTCCAAATGGAGAGAGGCTAATAGCAGGGTGTCCAGCAAGGTCGGAAAGTTGGAAATATGTCGGATTTTTCAAACTCAGGTCGGAAATGGTTGTCTTGGTTAGGAAAACAAGTAGGAAATGGGGCTCAGGTAGTAGAAACAGAGTTCCCATGCATCAGGGAAATCATCCGAAAAACAGGGGAGTAAAAAATGTTTTTTGTGTTGAGAAAATTTTATCACTTGTGCTGGAAATGATAGATTTTTGAGGACGAACATGAGAAAATCAGGGAAACCTTTTTTGACATAAAGATACACAAATATCAAAAGTAAATGAAGATAGGAAAATTCAAATAAGATTGTGGACGATGAGTGATCATTTTGTCATCCATTTGCAAGAGTCATGCATGCTTTGCAATGTCTATGATTGCCAAAATTTCAAGATTGAAAATAAACAGAAAAGGAAAGAAGAAAGCTTCTTTAAAAGTAAAATTTGCCCGAAGAAGTGTACAAGGATTTACAATTAGACACAAACAGAAAAATTTTGAAAGAAATATTGACTTTGTGTTTTATAGATCTAGAAAAAACCATTTGACACTGAGGAGGACTATCTATGGCATTCCTTAAAAAAGAACACAATTTAACTTTTATTCTGGAGAGATTAACAATACCGTGTGTGTTAATAAACCAACATGTGCAGTGAGAGTTGTAAAACATTGTAGAATTTGATGTCAAAGGGATAAGACAGGGTTGCATATCCTAAGTCTCTTTTTGTTTATCACATTTATGGATTCAGTGGCAAGGCTCAACAGATGAATGTAGGTTGTGGTGTTTAAATCAGTAAATGTATCAATGCTTTCATTTGCCGATGATTTATTCTGTTTGGAAAATATATAGTGAGTCAGGGAATATCAACATTATGAACAATGAACTAAATAAAAGAGAAATGAGAGTAAATGCAAAGAAAACCAAGACAATGCTAGTAACTAGGGAAGCTAAAACACAAAATCTTAAATTGGGAAGGAGGGAGAATTTAGAACAAGTTCACAGCTACAATTACATAGGAGTAATGATTAATGATGGCAAAACAAAAGAAAAACATACAGAGAATCAAAAGGCAAGCAATATATAACCATCTAGGAAAGGCATTTGTAGGTAACAAAAATTGTCAACAAAAACCAAAATGGCAGTATACAACACAGTTTATTGTCCTACTCCCTATGGCAGTGCCTGGACACTAGACATAGAGGATCAGATCCAGCATGAAATAAAATATCTAAGAAGAGTTTAGGAAAATTGAACAAAATCAGAAACACAACAATAAGAGATCAAACCAAAGCAGATGGCATAAAAACTAAGATAGAAATATATCAGCTGAGATGGTTTGGGCATGTAAACAAAATGAATGACAATAGAATAGCTAAATCAGTATACAGTGCTAAAGACCAAAAGACAGACCTCGGAGAAAGTGGGAAGAAGATATAAAATAGGCATTGAAGAATAGAAATTTAACATTTTTGAAGGAAACAGAAAATGACAGGACAAGGTATCCTGGAGAAAGATCATCTTGGATATCTGAACCCATACACCGAAAGGTAGAATGGGAACTGATAAAGAAAGAAAAAAGAAATGTTATGCAGCGTTTATTGAATATCATTATCATTGTTTTTATTGTGATTATTACTATATAACATTGTATAATATATTATATATGGTTATCATTATTATAATTATCATTAGTGGTATTATTATTATTTCTATTCTTTTTTTTCTTCTAATTTTATTATTATTATTATTATTATTATTATTATTTATTATTATTATTTCTAGTCTTCTTTTTTTCTTCAAGTTTTGTTATTGCTCTTAGAGAAACGGGAGAGGTGAAAAGCAATGTTTTTTATTGTTTAAAAAAAAATATTGATTAATACATTAATTTGATAATTTTAAAATGGACCATTTTGTCACAGGTGGTTGATGCTGCAGATGTAGTACTAGAGATATTAGATGCACGTGACCCAGTGGGCAGTAGATGTCTTGAAGTTGAGGAACTTGTGAGGTCTTCACCTGGTAACAAGCGTCTGGTCTTAGTTATCAATAAAATTGGTACGTAGAATATGTTTGTTTTTTTATAAGCTGTGTGGTTTTGCTAAATCAAAAGGAACATAATCTTTAGGGATGAAAAAGGTGGGTTGCATAATATATAATATTTCATGGTTTTACACTTCACCACGATTGTTAAGGCTCATTAAAATAAATTAAAATTTGGCTTTATAATATATGAGATTGGAAATGGGTTTTAAAAAAAAATAATTTTTTTTAAGTAAACATGTTGATGTCTTTTACGATGCCCTTATGTCCTGTTTGACTTTTAGTTTTGTTTTTTTGTCTTTGGTTTTGGACTACTTTCATAGACAACTTATTATTTTCCAAATTGTTTCAAAATTCACTGATTGTGGATTTTTAGTTTTTTTTCCTTTCAGCATTCTTCAACCTCAAATATTCATTTAAGCATTTGAAAGATGATATCATGCTAATGTCATCATAATTGAAAGAAAATTGTATTATCAATATGACATTTGACTCATCAGATCTTGTGCCCAAGGACAATGTAGAAGCTTGGTTGAAACATTTCCGACAAGAACTTCCTGCTATAGCTTTCAAGGCTTCTACCCAGCAACAGCGGGGTCATTTGGTACGTGCAATTGTATATTTACTACTTTGATGGGGTTTAAGAGATAGGGCTACTCAAGATTGTAATTCGTTTTGTGATACTTTTTGAAGATTGTGGAAGAGTAAATCAAGTACTTACATTCGCCATTGAGCAAAGGTTAATCCAGAGTAGGGTCTAGATTTTTCTAGGCACGTAGCATTATGTGGTAGCTTGTCATTGCTTTCTACACTGACTTCACTTTTAAGATTTAAAGAATCCTAAATCATTAAATCTGCTTTTAAATAAATAATCATTGCCTGGTTTTGTCTACTTTTGGCATTGGCCATTAAATCTGCTTTTTTAATCAGTAACTTTGGCAGGCCTTATTTTTTTTCAGAAGGTAGAAGGTAGTGTTGTTTGCCATATTAGTATATATATTAATCAGTCTTCAAGTTCTTTGTTTCTATATGTTCATTGTTATGTCGTGTTAGTTATTTCTAGGATATACATTAATAGTTTGCTGACTTAAACTGATAAGAAATTTTCCTTCTTCTGGCAATGGTTGAGCACTCCTATATTCTTATATGGCACATACACTTTAACAAAGCCACAGTCTAAAGAACTACATCATATGCATTTCATGAAATTGATTTGTTTTAAGTTGAATTTCAAAGTACTTATTCTATAGCTCTGACAACAAAACTTAACTACCAATAACATATTTATCATTTCATTTATTAACTTTTTGTTTATAGATTTCATCCTTTTATTTTTTCCTCAGACCCAAACAAAAGTTGATTTCTCAGTTGCAAGCAAAGATCTTTTGAAATCAAGCAATTGTCTCGGTGCAGATGTTCTTATGAAACTGCTAGGAAACTATTGTCAAATTCAGAATTGTCTATCAATGTTGGTATTGTTGGTACGTGATTTTAATACTGTACTAAAATAAAACAATGTCATCAGTTATAGTTTTTTTCTCTCTTTAGTTTGAACACATTTATAATCTTTTGGCTTTACAAAATATGACGGGAAATGTAAGAGAAAATAACGTTTTCAACACTAGCTCTTATCTTTATATCCATTGAGTAGATTTCATGTTAAACCGTGGCTTGAACATTTTCCCATAGAAAATTATCAAGATAAATTTTGTGTTTCATTGACATTGTGACTTTTTTCTCATTCAAAGTACAATAAAAGACATGACTATTGTTTTCTTTTTATGACCTTCTCCTATACTTGCTTTCATTTGTAGGTTTTCCCAACACAGGCAAAAGTAGCATCATTAACAGTTTGAAAAGAGCCAGGGCGTGTAATGTTGGAGCTGTTCCAGGGGTCACCAGGTACGTTTTCCCACACATAAATATATAATACTGTCTCAATTATCTTTTGTGGTATTTGATTTATAGGATTTTATTACATGAAGAAAAGATTTAAGATCTTTTTTATGACAAATGGTCAAGTATGCTTGTAATGAATGTAATGAAATGGGAATGATATATTTACTACTTCATGATTTATCAATAAAGAAGTTATATACATCATTTAATGTAAAAGATTTGTTTCTTTTCTCATCAGTCAAAAATTGTGTTGTTTTTGTTTTTTAACGTCTGAGATGTATTGACAAATATATGCTTTTTTGTTTTTTATAATTCCCATTTTTCTTTCATTTTTTGTCAAGAGCAATGCAAACAGTCCAACTAGACAAGCATATCAAATTGTTAGACAGTCCAGGTGTAGTGATGTCAAATAGTCCATCTGAAACTGCTGCAGTACTTAGAAATGTTGTAAAGGTAAGTCTGTAGTAGTAAATGAATTGTAGAAAAATGAAGTGTTCAATGTTATGAATTTATATAAAGTTAAAGGCCACATAGTTAGCTCCATGGAGGCATTGTAGTCATGGGTGCCGCTATCCGGTTCAAACCGGAATTTTTGACAGATTCTGTAAAAAAATCTCCGGTTTGGCGATATTCTCAAATAGTCGAAATCTTTTCTTTTCCTTCTTTTTATTGTACAATAGGTGCATTTTCAGGTTTGGCAAAATTGAAAATTTAGAGTTCAGGTTTCAGTGACTCCGGGTGCTGGCACCCATGATTGTAGTGAAACTGTAGTGTTGTAAGTTTGTAATCACGATGCGCCTGGTTCAAAACCCGTGGTTGGCCCAGGTGTTTTTTCCACAACGTTGTACTTTTAGAAAAGATACTTCACCCTGCTTTCCTCACTTGACTCAGGTGTGAATGAGCACCCAGCTACAGGTAGAGAAAGATCTTGTCAGAGTGTTAGTACGAAGCTGCCTAACAGGCTGCTGTACTCTATGCTGGGGCTAGAGGTTCTGTCTGATTCTTAAAGGGTAATAGTAAAATACTTTCTTAACTCTTAAAGCCCTGAACAACACTGTCAGCGTTCGGCAGCCATTCATGTTTTTGACTGAACAATGCTGTCAGTGTTACTCTAGTATTGTTTCGTTTGATTCAAGTATAAGTTTTATAATCAAAGGGAAATCACTCTACTTATTCACATGCCCCGTGAAAGTAGAACAAAAACAACTGAAAAACTTGTGTTTTCTGTGCGTTTTTTTGCCTTTTTTGGTGTTTTTTTCTTCAATCCTGTAAATCAGATGATTTTTGTTTACAAATATGGCTTCTGCTAGTTCATCTAATGCACTTTTCCGAGACCGTGTTTCGACGATTGACAGCACAACAAGTCTTAGAACTCTGTACTGTTGATGAATGTTCTGATTTAGACGATGATGAACTGAGTGAATCTGATGATAATTTTGTTTGATGGTGATTTACCTATGAAAAACAGTGACGATTCTGATAGATCTAGTGGTCCCAGTAGTGCAAAAAGACCTTGCATCTCAGCCTTTCAAACTGCTAAAGGTAAATGCAGGGGGAAGACATCTAGATCTATCTCTAGATCTACTACCCTAGATGTAGATCTATTGTAATTGAAGTAGTTAGGCCTATTTGGGTGCCAGTTGAAACAAATCAAGAGCCAACAGTAACAACATCAAAGACTTTTCAAGCATTTCTTTAAAAAAAAAACCTTTGATTTTTCATCTTTGTTGATTTCAATTGATATTTTTACTGGGACACCAAAAACCCATCAATAATAATGCAACTTGAGGAGAATACACAATTGGATTACCTTCCATGATAAAATACTGTCACAGGATTTTATACATCATCATGGCAATGATTAGGTAAATTTTTGTTTTTATGTTTATGCAATTACTTTCTTATTTATCCATTCAAGTTGAAATTAGTTCATTAGTTTATTGATGTGATTTGAAACTGCATTTAATTCCTGTTATTTTGATGTATGATTTGTCTTTCTATCTCTATTCTGAAGCTTGTTATAAATAATTTAAAATAAGTCGTCTGCGTGCATCCTAGACAAAAAAAAAGAATTCGGGAAAATGGAGAAATAATTCCGGCTTTTTTTAAGAGTTCTCTTTAAATCCCAGTGGCCTGGTGAGCGGCAAATGAAACTACACAACACAAACATTTCATTGTCTTTAAGAGAAATAAGAATAACACTTAGACAGAAGATAATGTCAAACAGAATTTGTAATGAAGTATCTGTGAAAGGTCAATTTCACCTAGAGAGGTCCTTGTATTGGTTTTGTTTACTGGTTTGTTTGCAAAATTTTAATTGTCAAATGAGCATCTGTGAAATTTTGAGTGTCTTCTTGCTTTGTGAATAGGAATAGTGAGTTTATAGCTACCAAAAGACCTAGACGACTTATAGATGTACCTCAGCTAAACTTTCGACTTTTACATTGATGTTGGATGGATTTGTTATGTGACCATAGTCTTGATGAAACTGATAGATCTAGTAGATCTAATCTAGATTGTACATCTATGATCTAAACCTGTGCAGTGGTAGTGGTGTTGAACCTACTGTATCTGACGTTTTCCTTTCCATTGCGGAATCGTAGCAGGGTTGGGATTAGAAAACATATGATGCTATTGCTCCTGCTCAGCTTTTACTCCATAGATTTACTTCTAAGATTTGCTATTGAGTTACCTTTCATGTTTCATGGGATAGGAACAAAAATTATCAAGTAAATATTTGTTTCACGTTTTTGTGCAAACAGAAGTGCATAGCACATATAACATGGTCAGGAGACAGAAAATCAACTTTTTATGGACAGAAAGTTGTTCTTTATTTAATTATCTTGTATTTCATATATACTTTATAATATTTTTTCTGCCTAACACCTTCATATTATACTGCTTTTTGTATACCCATCTCCAAATAGATTTTCTGTTCTTGAAATATTTCTGTACAACGGTGAAAGTAAATTGGGGCTTAAAGCGTTTAAATCAAATCTCATTCACTTATCAAGAATTTTTTTGAAGCAACAGTTGAACTAGTGGCATGTAGAATTGATTCTAAAGGCCTTACAGTACCGTGTCAAAAGTAAGTTAATATTTTGAAAATTTCAGCTGATGATAAAATATTGTCTGCTTAAAATTCACATCTTATATTATATAAGCATAGTCTGAATTTCACAACGTCTCTGGCAATGGCATGTCCGTATTTTTAATGATACTTTTACATTACAGACACACTATCATTTTTACTTCCCTAATTTGCAAATCATCTGTGGAAATGGTATTATTTGTTTTATTACAGTTGGAGTCTTTAGAGGATCCTGTACCTTGTGTGGAGGCCATCTTGTCAAGGTGTCAAAAAGTGCAGGTTGGTTTGAATTTATCTCAAGGACAAAACAAAACTGGTTAGCGATTGAGACATAGCCTGAAAAGGTGATTGTAATCAGGTAAACAAAACATATTTTTTAATTTCAGACAAAAGGTCTGTGAAGTTGAAAATGGACATATAAAGATATCCCCCATCAAAACAAACCACATGCACCCTTAAAACACAAGTGAAAACCCAAAATAAATCAACAACAACCTCCTCCCCAGCCTCTCCCCCCTTTTCTGTCTGTCTCTCTGTCTGTCTGTCTCTCTCTCTCTCTCTCTGTGTTGTCTTCTCTCTCTCTCTCTCTCTCTCTCTCTCTCTCTCTCTCTCTCTCTCTCTCCCTCCTCCTCCACTTCCGTCTTTCTTCTCCCCTCCACTTCCCTCCTTTCTTCACCCTGAACAATACATAATCAAAAGTGTATTATTGTGTTTACTCAGATGATGATCCATTACGGCATTCCAAATTATGAAGACACAAATGAGTTCCTGGTTGTACTTGCCCAAAGGAAAGGTCATTTGAAGAAGGGTGGTGTTCCTGATATCAAGAGGACAGCAAGAAGCTTATTACATGATTGGAATACGTGAGAGTGTTTTTATTTCGGTTCATTTTCCCTAGTACAAACTAAGTATGTCTGAACAATTCTAATTAGATTTGAGTCAAATGTCAAGCTCATATAGGGTATTATTGGTCTGAAATGTCAGGCACATGCATTTAAAGCTCTATTGATTTTGAAACATAAAGATTACTTTCAATGCTTGTATACCACAGAAAATTTAGAAATAAAACATAAAAAATGAGTCTTTTTGATTTCAAAGTGTGGATAAGGTAGGCCTTTAGTGCTTTTTTTTTCTGGTATTTAATGCTAAATTTAATGCTTATATTTGGTACGTCATTCAGAAATGATAAAACATTTGATTTCTTTCCGTCAGTGGCAAGATAACCTACTACACGGCTCCTCCTGAGACGAAGAGCAAGTCACATCATATAGCAGCCAGTATTGTGACGGAGTGGGGCAAAGAATTTGATATTGATCAGCTAGTTGAAGAGGAAAGAAAGATGATGGAAGGTAAAATTGTTATTACGTTAGATATATCACCTGTGTATGGGTTAATCGTAGACCTTTAATTGAACATAGTCTTCAAATCAGAGTTATGAGAAAATTACGAAAAGCTCATGCCTTAGACTTTCACTTACTTGATGAAAAATGTGCCAGCAATCAGGATCGGCAAGATTTCTTTTGCAGCTTGTTTTATTTAAAAACAACTTCGCTATTCTAGAGAGCTCCTCTTTATAAAACATTGCAGTTTGAAATTTCCTGATTTCTTTCATATAAAATTGATCAAGTACTCCTTTTGCTTTTTCTCTCCCAACTTATGGTGGTGGTTGGGAGATGCTGGCGGGTCCAATAATTGCACCTATGACTGCTGTTTTACTCTATTCTAGTATCCAGTTTGCCATATCCAATGGTGTCGTTTCAAGATACAATCATTGCTCTTCGCTGTATACAGTAATGCGTTAATTTGTATGTGTTAACTTTTCTTTCATGCTTCATCTTCTCCAGTGTAGTGTTGTGATATTCATATTCCAACCCTTTGAATAGTGCCCATGGTGGACAGGGTTGATGTTATTGGTTCATTTGTTTGGGGTTTGGTTTTGTTGTTTTTTTGTGTGGATAATGGGCGGTTATTACTGATCAATCCTACTTTTTTTCTGACATTCCTGGGTTCAGTCTTTCATGCTGCTGTTTTCTTTTAATGGGACCTGAAATCATGATATTATAGTTAACTTTATCTTTGCATTATGGACAGTTTTAATGTAATAACTGTAACCATACAAAATTCAATCACCAACATCATATCAGTTCACTTATTGTTCTCAGACGTAAAGAGTGTCCTCCTGTTTTCATGATGTATCTGTAATGTTTTCCCAGGCCTGAAAAGTACAACTCAGAAAGACATGCTCATTACTCCCTTGGAGCCGTTGAAAGGGTTGACCCAGGAAGTGGACATGGATGGCAATGCTGTGTCGCAAGATGGAGTTGTGGATGAGGAGCTAGAGGAGGAAGATGATGATGAAGAGTTTGAGGATATGGAGGATAGTGATGATGAGCCAGCAGGAGAGGTTTGTGGCATTATTTAGTTGTGCTAAACAGGGTTGCTGTTTGTCTTGGATCCTTAGTCGTGCCTTTCTTCTATGACAGTAATGCTTGTTGCATTACAGTACAGGCATTGATATCTCAAGTCAAATCTAAGCTTTCCTTTCTTTTGGATGAAGATGAAATGAGACATTTGCCACAAGTTGTATTTCTTCTGTCTTTTATAATTTTACATTGACATTTTCTATAGATCTTAACATAATTGGTCCAATTATTGTACTAATACACATTGGCATCTTTCTAAAACTTTCTATTTATAACTTACACATTTTTTCTCGTGTAGCATAAATGTAGACATGCAAGGATTTTTGTCTTCTCAATTTAAGTTGTTTATAAGAGATTTTATGTGTTATTAGTATACTTTGGTTGCATTTTTTTCTTTTTTCATCATCATCAGAGCTCTGAAATTTTATAATCTCTTTGTTTATCAGTTGAAAGGTGTGACTGTGGCAGTTGGCAAATTTCCAAAGAGGAAAGGTGAACACGCAAATACCAACATGGTCACAGATACCCCTTACAAACACAAGCCACCAAGTAAAGTTCCTTTGAAAGAGTTGGTGGACTGATCACCAAAAAGTCCAAAAAGTTGGCAGAAAAGAAAGATAAGAAGAAGCGAAAACGTGCAGGTAAATCCTTTTTTCACACATACCATAGCCTCCCCTAATGAACGTCGATGCCTTGGGTGTGATTTTTTTAGTTTGGGTTTTTTCCGTTTCGTATAAACATGTGTAACTGTCAAAATATAGTCATCCTATGTCATTGAAAAGTTTGTAGCGTCCTTGGTTGCCAAGGAAACTGCCGTCATCTTTGTTTTTGACCCAATTTCCAAAATATATCTCCTCGCTTAATAATAAATAAAATCACTCAAAACCTGTGCAGATCGTTTTTTCCATTCAATATCTAAAGAGTGACGTCAGATTTTTTTAAAAGATATTTTTGATAAAAATATATTTAATGGACTTTTGAAAATAAAATGTATTGTTTAGTAAAACTTTACTTTTACTTATTTCTCTATGACAGTGACAGCTTTTTTTTTTTTAGTAGAGACACATACGATGATTGGAATTAATGTACAATATTTTATTATTCATTATTCTCAAAGCGCAATTTGTTACAAAAGTTACAATGCATCATTTTGTGTGTTCTCTCAGTTTGTTGAAGTTATTATCTGGGGTTTGTTTGGTCCTTTTTTATTAATTAATAAAAATAATAATTTTTTGTTGCAACTTTTCCATAAATATATTTGAGTGTAACAATATGAAGAATTTTTCCTTTTGATTGATAAATTGTATTGATTTAATTCTTTTCGGTGCAAAAGAAGAATACTTCTTGTGTGGATGAGCTTTGTTATAATACTTGGTTTATTTATTTCCCATGCCCATTATCGGGCGTCTGTGGTCGAGTGGTTAGGCTGTTGGCTTAGAGATCATGAGGTCCCAGGTTTGAATCTATCAAAGCTAGGTCTGACGTTATATTCGTTGGGAATGACACTTAGTATGCATGTTCCCCACTGGACTGCCAATGGGTACAAGTACAAGCACTAGCTTTGGAGTAAAACCTGCATCAGACTCTCATGCTGTCCAGGAAGTGATTATTATCACATGTTCTGCTTTACACTATTGAAACCGGGATACGCTCAGGCTCCATGAGCCGAATGGCTTTGAAGGAACTGATTTGAACATGTCCATTATCAGAGATAATGTTAAGATTTTGTGTGAACAGATCTTGAGACTGCTAAGCTAACAGCAAGCGGGAGTTTGAATGCTGATATCATGATTTAGCATGTTCTGTCCAAATTGTATCTGCTGTAGTATCCATCTACAATAGGTTGAGGTATTGGACACCAGCTTTTTTAAAAATAAAGACGAACCCAGGTATTTAAAAGGAAAAGGGCTTCAAAACAGAACAACCTGCCAACTAAATTTGTAGCTGAATGTTTCTTGTCTGTATGCATACAGTGTATTAATTGTAGGCCTTGTGCATGTGAGGTCAGGTTCTTTACTAGCTGTATAGTTATTTTGCTGTTAAGAAATAAGGTTTTGCCTTTTGTTGATACTATTTTTTACTAGTGATACAAAGTCTAAGGCAATTTAAATGATTTGTGTTCTGCAGTGTTTATTCATGACACAATGGTATGTTCGAATGTTACTGAGCGTTATTTAATCAAGATAAGAAAGATTGGTTTCACAATTACATTTAAAGTATCTCTCAATTCTCTCTCTGTAACACAAAGTGTCTGTTTGTTTCTTCCTCAGATGCTTTGGCTGAAAGTTGTCCGATACTTTGACTTCCGCCTTTTCATCTCTTGGGGTGGGGAAGTCTACAGTTTTGAAGATGCTTTTAAAAAATGATGAAAACTGACTTAGAGGCAATTTACAAATGAAAGCATATACTTGTTATTCTAATTATATTGCATTTATGAACTAAAGTAAAAGCCCTCTTTGATTGGTTTCATGGGGCTGAGCTTATTCTTCAATTTATGAGGCATGTAGTTCATATATACATGTATGTCACTGTCAGATTATCTCATACAAAACAAATGACTTGAGTGCACCAAGTGATGTTATTTTTAGCCATTCATGTAAATTTTACTATTTTTATGTAATTTATGTGATCTATGAGACAACTTCCTCATTAAAAATCCTCTAAATGTATTATTGTAGTTGTTGTTCAGATTGATTACAAACAATTGTTAATTGGTTGTTAGGATTTCCTGTTGTTGATTGTTTTTGTTTCAATTTTAAATGGGAGAGGGGTGTTTTCTGTGGTTTTTCTCTATGAAAAAGCAGAATACTTTTTTTTATATAAAGTAAAATATCCATGTGACTACAGAACCAAAATCATGTACAAACAAAGTATATTTGTTTGATTTGAAAATTATGTTCACGATTTCACCCCAGAAATGAGAAAAATGAACAACAATATGTAAGGTGAATTCATAAACAAGTATATAATGGTAACAGTTATGTAGGTTAAATAAGAACACATATAACCAACATCCTGAAAACTGCACCATCTGATGAGTATTGTATCCTAAATTGATCACAGAAGTAGGAATTTAACATTAAGACTTGAGTAAGTAAGTAAAATTCCTTCAACTTACTTCAAGACTCTTACAGCCCATAGAACCAGAGCTTATTTCAGTTTCTATAGTGTGAATTGGAACAAGCGATTATAATCACTTTGTGAACAGGATTCCAGACTGTGGCAGGTTTTTACTCCCAAGCTGTTGTTGGTACCCATTTGCATCTGTGTCGAGTGGGGAAAATGTGCGTTGAAAGTCTTTCCCAAGGAACACGTCAGACCTAGCCAGCTCTGATTCAAACCCAGGACCTCATGATCCCAAGTCCGTCAACTTACCACAAGGTTCTCCGACGCCACACAAGACTTGTGTGCATTATACATGTATTTGTTAGTCTGATGCCACCAGGTGCTAAACAGTTGTGTTGGTAGGTAGCCTAGTGGACAAACTGTTAGACATGGGATCATGAGGTCCTGGGTTCAAATTCTAGCAATGCTAGATTAATGTTGTGATCCTTGGTAAAGACACCTACTACACATTTCCCAATTGACTTGGGTACTACAATCATTTTGTCTATAACTATAACCCTAACACTCCCTCTTATACGTTACAATTATAATATGTTAAAAAAAATAATATTATCTTCTGAATGCTGTTGGTAAACAACATACAGAAAACACTGCTACATAATAATATTATATTTAATGACGAGACAATACACGAGGACAGGGATAGAAAGGAATAAATAATATATTATATGCAATACGTGTATAGTATAATAAGATATAGGCTTAAGTCTTAAGGTAGATGTGGTGAGAGCTTAATCACTCTGAGGCGCCGTTAGGTACATATATTTGTCTGTTCATTTCATTCACATAGTCATGATTATTTTCATCCGCAAGAAGCTGCAACAAACTGGATTGGATTGAATTGGAATTGGGACGCATACATGACAAACAGAAAGGAATTCACATAATATAAAATCATGAGCACCAAACGAACATGAACCAATAATCTTTGCATCGCGACTCGTCGCCTCACTATGAAGGAAGAGGGCATAATGGGAATGCAACTGGCGCGGTTTGTTCTGAATCTCCCTCTATGATGGTTAGGCGAGGTAGGCCATTGCTCATTATGTAGTGGCCCATGGGCTCTTTCTTTGGGAGGGTCCATTACGTTAGATGGGACATTTAAGATAGGTGTATTCCTTTGTCAAGTTTTAAAATCTTAGCAGCAGCTCTGCATCCATACTGTGGGTGGTTAGCGGCGCTATTGGTAGGTTCTTTTCTTCTTTCCTTTCACTCTTTCATATATATTAATTATTAGATATCTTTCATCTTGTGTTCTCTGAATTAATTCTGAGATCACCGCATATGGTGGATGCGTTAATTACAATGAAATAAACAAACAAAGCATCTATGTTACATCTATGTATCGCTTTTTACATTGTTTATTGACAAACCTTTATTAAATTGTATAGTATAAGTAAAGATACTTTTACTTTCAGTTTTAATATCATACATCAGCAAGGTTGTGTCAATTCAAGTTTCGATGAATAGCTATTTATTTCCATTTCCAGTATTTGTAGTGCTTCACGGTTTTAGTTTTACTTTCTAGCAATCCGCTGGTGGTTGGCGGGCGCTGCTGGTACTGGTAGGTCCTCCTACCTCTTTCTCTCCTTCTGTCACATATCTTTCATCTTGCTGTTTCCTCTTAATGCACCCTGACATCACCACAATGGTGGACGCAATTTCAATAAACCAAACAAATTCTAGCAATCCAGCTCCCTTCATTCCTTATAGTAATACATGTTGATGTAGAACTTTTACACATGGGAATTATGGTGCGTGAACAAATTCCTCCAGTGATGAAAGAGGTCAGTCTTGGAAAAACAACAGTCAGCTCTGGATTCTAAATTGCTGATATACATGTACATATAATTTTTGTTCTCAACTAGACAAATCAGCGTGTTGCCACAGCCTTCCTTGAAGAGGTTATGTTACATTTTGGGTTTGAGATTAAATCGATCCAGGCGAAAACGTGCCATTTTGTAGGTGGGATCTAAACCCAACACCAACTCCGTTAGAATTCTTCCTATCGCTGGGGCCAATTGGAAACCATAACCTTGAAATAAACAGAAAGTGATGATTATGATTATGAGTGCTACCCGAATTAAGTGTTTATCATTATCAGTAAGAGAACCCAGAAGTAAGTCAAACAGTGAATATCTCACTTATGGATCTCTAGTTTACATTAAAGGTAAAATCTGAAAAGTAAAATCATAATACCGACCTGAAAATCCTCCAGCAATTACAATATTTGGATACTTTGGATGCCTATCTATATAAGGATTATTGTCAGGGGTTCTCTGTTGAAAATATAATATGGAAGAGAGAATAAATAAGATAATAATGACAACGTTATGAATATTTGCTTATTTTCTGTTTTAAATCTCAGAATTACATGTAACATAAGTATACAATATACATGTATAATCAAGAATTTCTGCATTCATGTTTTAGAATTGTTATCTTTATTATATACATGTCCTGACTGCATGGTCGTGAATTATTTTTAGAACATTGATAAAGTTTCCAAGCTGTAGTGTAATATTTGTTGGAAGTGGTGTTGCGAAACCAAAGCCATGGTGTTGAGAGTTTGTAGTCATGACGATACTGAGTGATACTGATACTGATACTGATACAAAATCCATGGCTGATCCAGGTGGGGTTTTTTTCACAAACAAGTTTCTTCACTCTGCTTTTCTCACTTAGAACTCAGGTGTTAATGAGTACCCAGCTGTAGGTAAATACAGATCTTGTCAGAGTGTTAGTAAGACACACCCAAAAAGACTGCTGTACCATATGCTCCCCAAGGAATTGAAAAGGACTTTAAATGAGAAGGCCTGCTCGGGGATAAAGGTTGTATAATTGGCAAGTCTTCACTTGTAGTAGTGTACGGGGATACGGAATATATAAATAAATACTTTATATTTAACATTATACATTATGCATTAAATGTTTAACAGGCATGGATCTACAAGCATACATACATTATGATAGTTATACTACATATATATTATATTCTTCAGCATATGTGACCATTAAACACACATCTTCTTCTTCTTCTACTACTACTACTACTACTACTACTACTACTACTACTACTACTACTACTACTACTACTACTACTACTACTACTACTACTACTACGACTACTATTACTACTACTACTACTACTACTACTACTATAACTACTACTACTACTACTACTACTACTACTACTACTACTACTACTACTACTACTACTACTATAACTACTACTACTACTACTACTACTACTACTACTACTACTACTACTACTACTACTACTACTACTTCTACTACTACTACTATACTACTGCTGCTGCTGACTACTACTAGCGCAGACTATTAGTGTGCGTGTTTGTGCAGGTGCGCTTTGCTTGGTGTGTGATGGATGGATTTTGATTTCATAAAGATTCATCTGGTGCTTAATTTTTAAAATTATTATACTGGATGTGGTTTGAAGAGATCAAATTATGGATTCCCTTTTGACTTTTGATACGAGTAATAATATTTTATCACTGTCGAGTATACCTGTTGATTTTTGTTGTTGTAATTGGTTTCATAATACATGTATAAAGAAAAGTGGCTTGCTTTCGGATTTGTACCTAAAGAGATGGCAGTATCTGCATTTTGTATTACATTGCAATGTTGTGAGCTTCCATTGTTACCGTTAGGCCACTACTTTTTAAAATTCTCCCCAACACTCACCGTTACTATACAATATTCTATCACAGAGGGCTTGCTGTGGAGCCATGGAAACAACCGTTTGACTTGTTGTATCGCCTGCTCCTCAGCTCCCTGTGTGTTGGCTTGGTCTCTTTGGTCAGGGTCACATTGATGCTCTGCACGCAAACACACCTTTGTGGCGAGAAACACCGGTACATGTATACGACATGTATTATCACTGAATCGTGAACTTAAATAAAGCCTGTAAGATAAACCAGAACATTCACCCTTCTTGGTTTGACCTGAATGTTAATTAAAGTAAACACTTATCATTGTTGGCCGACTTATGAATCACATTTATTATAACGATGGTACGACATGTAGTTGGTAGTCTACATTAATTATCATGCAACATGCAGCTAGTCATACAGTTTACATTGATACATCTATAATCACAGTAGATCATAATACACACATACGCACACACACACACACACATACACACACACTCTCTCTCTCTCCCCCCCCTCTCTCTCTCTCTCTCTCTCTCTCTCTCTCTCTCTCTCTCTACCACTCTCACTCTCTCTTATATATATATATATATATATATATATATATATATATATATATATATATATATATATATATATATATATATATATATATATATATATATATATATATATATAAAATAAATAAAGACGTTTGTCCTTGTATCTGCCTCCATGTGATATTACAAGCATGATAACTAAAACTAAATAGAAATACATGTACAAACAGACAAAGAAGTAGGCTTATCTACTACCAAGCGTCAAGTGGAGGCAAAGGTTATTGCCGACCTTATTTGACATGAAGGAATAGGGGACATGATTCGTTTGAGCTCCGAGAGAGCCCTTGAAACGGCGACAATCTCGCTTATTGTCTCAATTGGCTTCGGGGTCAGTTGCGGGTTTAGCGGATTAATTCTTCAGCGATCGGGAACCCCATAACTACATTTGTAAAACGGGGTCGCCCTTTCATTCAATGCCGAAGCTCGCTTTGCTATCTGTTCAGTGAAGTGCTTATGTAGAAAAGAAAGGAAGATAAAACGCATGCAAAGAAAAACTATCCCATGGAAACCAAACATAATAATGTGAGTGTTTGCGACATGTTAGAGGGCGACGCCGGGAACAGCTGGTAGACCTTATTTACTGGCATTTTACTGTTTATATACTAAGAGATCACTCCTGTGGTGTTACAAAACTTAAATACTTTAAGTTATATCCCCTCTCAACACACGGCCACTTACGTATACGTATACACACACACACACACACACACATACACACATACACACCAATATCGGCGTGAGTGGAACATTGAGTTGTTTAGTTTAGGTTGCATTATAATGGAATCACCTTAACCAAGCCTGGGTACTCTTCTATTGGCAAGCCGTAGCAATGGTATTTGTCGTCATCAACAGAAGTGTCCACAAAGCAAGGCATCTTGGTAAAATTATACAAATCCTCTATGTCTTCAGACGCTTTCCAGTAGAAAACAATGGCTTTGCATGGCTGAACATGAGTGAAAAGTAGACTCAATGTGAAACGAAATGATCCATGACAAATGAGTTCTAAAAAAATCTGAATCAAGACTTCAAAAAAATAAACATGAAAAAAAGAAAGATTCTGTACTATGTTCCATTACTGGCTTAGAGTCAGATTGGCTACATGATTATGTCATCGTCAAATAGAAAAGAGAAAAGGCGATGTACATTTCCAGCTCCAAAGCAGAACATATCATACCATGAACAAATAGGGATAGCACTAATAGTACATGTACATGTAATAGCAAAAACACTATGATTAACACATTAACAGGAAGAATGCCAGGATAGCACTAATAGTACATGTACATGTAATAGCAAAAACACTATGATTAACACATTAACAGGAAGAATGCCAGGATAGCACTAATAGTACATGTACATGTAATAGCAAAAACACTATGATTAACACATTAACAGGAAGAATGCCAGGATAGCACTAATAGTACATGTACATGTAATAGCAAAAACACTATGATTAACACATTAACAAGAAGAATGCCAGGATAGCACTAATAGTACATGTACATGTAATAGCAAAAACACTATGATTAACACATTAACAGGAAGAATGCCAGGATATCCCTAATAGTACATGTACATGTAATAGTAAAAAACTATGATTAACACATTATTAGGAAGAATGCCAGGATAGCACTAATAGTACATGTGCATGTAATAGCAAAAACACTATGATTAACACATTAACAGGAAGAATGCCAGGATAGCACTAATAGTACATGTAATAGCAAAAACACTATAATTAACACATCAACAGGAAGAATGCCAGGATAGCACTAATAGTACATGTAATAGCAAAAACACTATGATTAACACATTAACAGGAAGAATGCCAGGATAGCACTAATAGTACATGTAATAGCAAAAACACTATGATTAATACATTAACAGGAAAAATGCCATTTATAATATATTCCATTTTGTGTTTACATGAACTTTCGCCTTACCGTAATAGGAACGTTCAATCCTAGCGCAGACGTGAATTTGCCGGTCCATGGACCAGCTGTAATGACCACGTTTTTGGCTGTGTAAATTGCTCTTGGTGTCACGACCTCGACACTATCTCCTGGAAGAACTGACGTCACGGGACATCCGTCAATAAGGGTTCCTCCTAAGTTTTTGAAAATCGTCTGCAGACAACACGTAACATGTAAGATACGCTGTATGAATACATTGTCGTTGTCACGGTTGTATTGGCATATATCATGCAAGATGAGTGAGTATCTTTATAACCATCAAATTGGTGTCTATAATGACTATAATGGTGATGATGATGGTGATGAAACTATAGGTATGATGGTGATTAATGACGATGACCATGCTAGCGAGGATGATAATAATGACAGTGGTTGTGGTGATAATGATGGTGATGGTCATTAAGCTATAACTATGATGGTGATTAATGATGGTGATGGTGATTAATACGATGACCATGATGGTGATGATAATGGCAGCGGTGGATAATAATAGTGGTTGTGGTGATAATGATGGTGATGGTGGCGTTCATGAGATCATGAGGATGGGGATGACAATAATGATGATAAAAAAGTACTAAATCTTCTTACGCAATGAGATGTGTTAGAGGGATTTTTACAGGAAGGAAGAAAAAACCGATTGATACATGCCTGAAATGCATTCAAGGCCTTGTCAGCTTTTATAGTTAATCCTGTGGGTTCAACAAGGCCCCAACATTGTCCTTGACATTGAACATTGGATATCGTGACCGGAAGTCTTTCGGACCGATGATCTCATATGGTACGTTGTGTGTTCTGAGAGTGTTGGCAACCATTTGACATCTGGGGGATCCTCTTGGCGAAGATCAAGGGCACCGCATTGCCTAATAAATGAGACCAATTCATTACTAACAATGTTATTTCTCTATAATAACCCCACAACACATTACTATTGCAACTATCGTCTTAATTTCTTTTAATGCATACAACTTAATATTATACTTTTCGTCCTCAGGAAATGGTGTCCATAGTTTGACGCTGATTACAGTAAGCCAGTCAATCTATCTAAAGAGACAATTTTTTTTGAATTTTGCGGCGATCATTATTTAATCTAAAAAAGAATCCAAGTTTTCTCCAAGTTTTCTGATCTTCTCATAATCTTGGGACTTACCAGATTCAAGCAATCTAGATCTAGATTCCAGAATTAGGAATCTCATGAAGAGCTCGTAGTTAAATCTACGTACGTGATGAAGTTTTGTCCACATTCTTGTTCAAGCGTGGCCCACATGGACGTCGAGTCCAAGGTCATTTTAACGTACACATCGTCTTGGGTACTGTAGGTGGAGAGGCGACTCTGACCGTGAGAGCTTCCCCGTGTGTGAGGCAAAGGGAACTGTACATAGAGATTATAAAAATGGTGGCGCTGCTTAAAATGTATGGTGTGCACGTGGGTATGATATATATATATATATATATATATATATATATATATATATATATATATATATATATATATATATATATATATAGAGAGAGAGAGAGAGAGAGAGAGAGAGAGAGAGAGAGAGGGGGGGGGGGAGGGAGGGAGGGAGGGAGGGAGGGAGGGAGGAGGGAGGGGAGGGAGGAGAGAGAGAGAGAGAGAGAGAGAGAGAGAGAGAGAGAGAGAGAGAGAGAGAGAGAGAGAGAGAGAGAGAGAGAGAGAGAGAGAGAGAGAGAGAGAGAAGAGAGAGAGAGAGAAGAGAGAGAGAGAGAGAGAGAGAGAGAGAGAGAGAGAGAGAGAGAGAGAGAGAGAGAGAGAGAGAGAGAGAGAGAGAGAGAGAGAGAGAGAGAGAGAGAGAGAGAGAGAGAGAGAGCGAGAGCGAGAGCGAGAGAGCGAGAGAGAGAGCGAGAGAGAGAGAGAGAGAGAGAGAGAGAGAGAGAGAGAGAGAGAGAGAGAGAGAGAGAGAGAGAGAGAGAGAGAGAGAGAGAGAGAGAGAGAGAGAGAGAGAGAGAGAGAGAGAGAGAGAGAGAGAGAGAGGAGCAGAGCGAGAGAGAGAGAGAGAGAGAGAGAGAGAGAGAGAGAGAGAGCGAGAGAGAGAGAGAGAGAGAGAGAGAGAGAGAGAGAGAGAGAGAGAGAGAGAGAGAGAGAGAGAGAGAGAGAGAGAGAGAGAGAGAGAGAGAGAGAGAGAGAGAGAGAGAGAGAGTTGGAGTAAGTGACACAATATATAATTATTTCAGTTATAATTTATGCTGTGATCAGACTTTTATTGATATTGTGAGATGGCAGAGAAGACATTATAATTACCTGTTCTAATAGTAGCACTCTTTTCCCGCCCTTCACAAAGTTATAGGCAGCTGATGAGCCTTCTATGCCCGCACCAATCACGATGACGTCATAGTTGCCATTCGCAGCCATTACGAATGATGTGACTTTAAAATAAACTTACGGGAAGAAATGCCACAACGGCCATAAATTGAATCACTTTAGTCAGGTATGCCGCGCAAAACATGCAAACGTAAACAGTCTAAGACAGGGCAGTGACAACAATGATCAAGAGAAAGAATGCTTGGTTGGAGCTATAAAACAATAGCGATACAGAGCCTCCATGGAGAACAAAAATAAAGTTGTTCCGCACAATGGTGTCCTTCAAGATGGACACAGGAGCTGATGTCAACATCATTAATAGCAAAATGTGGAAAACCATTGGCCAACCGAAGTTACAAGAAACCATGGAGTTAAGCATGAGTCCTGGCGGTCCTCTAGTTGTTAATGGGCTTTTCATGGCGAAGATTAAAGATGAATTAAATGCTACATTTTATGTAGTGAAAAAGACACAGAATGTCTTCTCACCTCCGAGCAACGTCGAAAGCTTTAGGGCTAGTTGTTGTAAGAGGCAATTTTAAATGAAGTAGGCTGAAATCAGATTGAAGAACACCAGAGTGGATTTAGACCAGGAATAAGTGTACAAGACCACATATTTACAATTAGACAAATAATAGAAAACATTTCTTGAGAGAAACATTGACTTGCACCTGTGTTTTATAGATCTAGAAAAGGCATTTGACACTGTGAGGAGGGACGAACTATGATATTCCTTAATAGAACACAATGTAGAGCAAAAATTTAATAGAGGCCATTGAAAGTTTTTACAATAAACCAACATGTGCAGTGAGTGTAGCTGGAAACATATCTGCAGAATTTGATGTAGATATAGGGGTAAGACAGGGTTGTAGTCTAAGTCCTCTTTTGTTTATCACATTTATAGATTCAGTGGCTCAAAAAAGGCATGAATGTAGGTATGTGGAAGCCCAAACCAGTAGATGTATCAATGCTTTTATTTGCCGATGATTTAGTTCTGTTTGGAAAATCAGAAAGTGACCTTCAGTCGAATATAAATATTATGAACAATGAACTAAATAAGAGGAATGAAAGTAAATGCAAAAGAAAAACCAAAACAATGTTAGTAACTAGGGAAGCTAAAACACAAAATCTTAAATTGGGCAGGGGCGAATTTAGAACACGTTCACAGCTACAGTTATCTAGGGGTAATAATTAACTGAGAGGAAAACTAAGAGAAGAAATCAGCCAGAGAATCCAAAAAGGCAAGTGCAATTTATATCCATCTAGGAAATGCATTTGTAGGTAAACAAGAATTGTCAACAAAAACCAAAATGACAGTATACAACACAGTTTATTGTCCTACTCTCCTCTATGGCAGCAAAACCTGGACCTTAGATAGTAGAGAATACAATAGAGTACAGGCAGCTGACATAAAATATCTAAGAAAACTAAAAGAGACAAAATCAGAAACACAACAATTAGAGATCAAACCAAAGCAGATGGCTTAAAAACTAAGATAGAAATAAATCAATAGAGATGGTGTGGGCATGGAAACAGAATGAATGACGATATAATAGCTAAATCAGTATACAGTGCTAAAGCCCAAGGTAAAAGACCAAACGGCAGACCTCGAAGAAAGTAGGAAGAAGATATCAAGAGGAATTGAAGCATAGAAATTTAACTTTTTTGGGAAGGAAACAGAAAATGCCAGGACAAGGCATCCTGGAGAAAGATCACCTCGGGCATCTGAACCCGCACACCGAAAGGTAGAATGGGAACTGATAAAGAAAGAAATTATTCTCAATCTTAATCTTGTTGTTGTTGTTGTTGTTGTTGTTGTTGTTGTTGTTGTTGTTGTTGTTCTTCTTCTTCTTCTTCTTCTTCTTCTTCTTCTAATTCTTCTTCTAATTCTTCTTCTTCTTCTTCTTCTTCTTCTTCTTCTTCTTGATAATCTTCTTCTTATAAAGGTCTTCTTCTTCTCCTCCTTCTCCTTCTCCTTCTCCTTCTCCTTCTCCTTCTTCTTCTTCTTCTTCTTCTTCTTCTTCTTCTTGTCTTCTTCTTCTTCTTCTTCTTCTTCTTCTTCTTCTTCTTCTTCTTCTTCTTCTTCTTCTTCTTCTTCTTCTTCTTCTTCTTCTTCTTCTTCTTCTTCTTCTTCTTCTTCTTCTTCTTCTTCTTCTTCTTCTTCTTCTTCTTCTTCTTCTTCTTCTTCTTTTCTTTTTACTTCTTCTTCTTCTTCTTTTTCTTCTTCTTGTCATTATTATTATTATTATTATTATTATTATTATTATTATTATTATTATTATTATTATTATTATTATTATTATTATTATTATTATTATTATTATTATTATTATTATTATTATTATTATTATTATATTATTATTATTATTATTATTATTATTATTATTATTATTATTATTATTATTATTATTATTATTATTATTATTATTATTATTATTATTATTATTATTACAGTATTATTGTTATCATTGTTATCATTATTGTTGTTGTTATTATTATAATAATTATTATTATTATTGTTATTATCATTATTTATGTTATTGTTATATGTACTAAGTCCATTACATGTATTATTATTATGAGGATGATGATGATGCTGATGATGATGATGATGATGATGATGAGGATGATGATTCAACTTAAATATTTTGTTTTGCATTTCTGTGATTATTTTGTATGTGTTTTGTAGTTATTGTCTTGCGTTGCTTTGTTTATTACTTCTGTTTTTGTTTTGTTTACGTACATTATAATGTCTGGCTCATTATTTGACTTACGTTGGTCTATCATCAAAATAGGAAACAAAACGTAACGAAGAGAACACAGCCTGTAACTTGTCACACGAATGTTGTCAAAACTAGAATGATTATATCGATTGTACACTTTCTTGACGGTGACACTTTGGCATGTGTAGTTAATGTTTGCAGTGCTGGCGACACGCGTGTTGTTGTCTTAGTCATCAAAAACTGTCTGGCAGGCCAAACGCAGTGAGACTAATCTGGCAATCCAAGTTGGCAATTTTATAGTCTTGCGTTATCAAGGAAGGTGAATCTACTGGGAATTGACCAACGTGGACATCCATATGTCCCCGTTGTCTTTGCGACTGAGGGGACATTCAACAAGTCTGTCGCCGCTTCCTGAGTTTTCATCTTGAAATATCTTTGATACCGTGCAAAGCGCTTAATTCACAACTCCTCTCTCACTCTAAGTAATCTTGAACTAATGGATCATAGATGGATGTGTAGACTTAACTTTTCATAGGTTCTAGCAGATTTACGTAATGAAATGTATTTTACATCGACAATGATGAAAAAGGTTATACAAATATATCTTTCTATTTCTCATACTGCCACATGCAATACTTAAAGCTGTCACTGAATTGTTAAATAACGTTTAATAGCAAAACCATAACCCAGCTCATTCCATCCCAAATAACTATCGTCTAAATGTATAGTAACAAGTATGTAAATAGTATTAATAGGGAGGGAAACGAAACATTGCCTGTGTGGCTGTATCCACCAGCCTTGCTACGTGGTACCGATACAAAACAACGAAAAAAAAAATCTGCCTTTTGACTAGGTGACCATACGCCCAAAGAGCTATTTGTGAGGTAATCAACCCTTGTTTTTTGCCTTTGATTTACCCACCTACGTTTGGGTGACGATATCATAAATTAACACTTTGGATATCATCTAACACTACGATGTCCCCAGACACCTATTTTGGTGATCTATCATAAACTTAACACTTTGAATTCACTTTGGATATCATCTAACACTACGTAGACACTTATAACATTTTGATGTCTATCTTGTGGCACAGATTACATGTACATTTGGATGCCTATCTTATGGCACAGATTACATTACAGTCTTCATCTAATTTGGATGCCTATCTTGTGGCACAGATTACATATACATTTGGATGCCTATCTTGTGGCACAAGATTACATATACGTTTGGATGTCTATCTTGTGGCACAGATTACATATACATTTGGATGCCCAGCCCCACCCCCCTAGTTGCAAAGACCAGGGAGACGTCAGGATGTCCACGTAGTCTCTTCCGATATACTGCTACTGACACTGATATGTATTTCTGATATAAGCGCGTGGTAAAAAAAAATGGGCCGATAACAAGGTCATGGGAACAGTGTCAACAAACCAACAACAACAAAAAGACAACAACCCCCCCCCCCACACACACCCACTCACTTAACACCAACAACAAAAAAGACAACAATACCCCCCCCACTCCCCACACACACACTTAACAACAACAACAACAACAAAAAGACAACAACCCCCCTACTCTCCCCCCACACACACACTCACTTAACAATAACAACAAACCCAAATAAGACAACGACAAAGAGACTAACAAAAGGCATCAAACATGGTACCACATAAAACAATTTGAAGGTGCACTTTTTTGAATTTGCTAGAGACGACTACCAATTTCCTTTATCCTTCATTAAAACCTATAACAAACTTATCCCAGTAACTTAATGACACAACCCTTTTTTTTCGCCTGTTTATTTTCTCGTATTCATGTTCATAGCTCAAATCGCAATGACAACAGAACAAGATTTATAAATTGTGTAAAAAGAAAATCTATTTTGCTCCATGGTTAACTCGTGTTGACGACTTCCCAAGGTGAGAGAAAGAAAAAAAGAACAACGGTGTGGTAAGTTGAATTCGTAAACATGTGTATGATAAGTTATGGCTTAGATAGGCACACATATGATACTAATCAATATCTAAAAAAAGCTCAGACTATGACGTAAGGTAAAGTAAAGTAAAGTAAAGTAAAGTAAAGTAAAGTAAGGTAAAGTAAAAGTAAAGTAAAGTAAAGTAAAGTAAAGTAAAGTAAAGTAAAGTAAAGTAAAGTAAAGTAAAGTAAAGTAAAGTAAAGTAAAGTAAAGTAAAGTAAAAGGTAAAGTAAAGTAAAGTAAAGTAAAGTAAAGTAAAGTAAAGTAAAGTAAAGAAAGGTAAAGTAAAGTAAGTAAAGTAAAGTAAAGTAAAGTAAAGTAAAGTAAAGCAAAGTAAAGTAAAGTAAATTAAAGTAAAGTAAAGTAAAGTAAAGTAAAGTAAAAGTAAAGTAAAGTAAAGTAAAGTAAAGTAAAGTAAAGTAAAGTAAAGTAAAGTAAAAAGTAAAGTAAAGTAAAGTAAAGTAAAGTAAAGTAAAGTAAAGTAAAGTAAAGTAAAGTAAAAAGTAAAGTAAAGGTAAAGTAAAGTAAAGTAAGTCCCAAAGTAAGAGTAAAGTAAAGTAAAGTAAAGTAGGAGTAAAGTAAAGTAAAGTAAAGTAAAGCAAAGTAAAGTAAAGTAAAGTAAAGCAAAGTAAAATAAAGTAAAGTAAAGTAAGTCCATACTCAGAGTTGAGCGTAGGGTAATCAGGAGTAGAGTCCTGACATTTTCTGCAGGGTAGACAGGAGTTTGCCAAGCTTTCCAAGCTGCCTTTACTTTCACTTTCACCGAGCCTGAATAGACCTAGCTACCCCGTTTTGCTGTAGGGTAGAAGAGGGCAAGCCTCGCCTCGGTCCGGACTGATAATCGAAGTCGGGGCCTACTGTGTGACAGGCAGGCAGGCAGGCGCTTTATCGACTGAGCTACTGGCGTTATGACGCATAACCAAAAACAAAAATCTAAAATAAAAGGGCAGTATAGCGTACGTGATGTGTCATTTAAAAGCCCGATTTGAATATTCATGGTTAGTGGGTGATTCTTGTGTATCACGTTTGTGAAGACCATTATAGTACGTTCCGAAACTCTTGTCCATGTTGTCTTTTAAATTTTTCGAAAACCATCTGTTGTCCAGTAGTGGGATTCGGTAGTACAGATGCAAAGTGTCGGCCTCTAAACCAAAGTGCAGTGGGTTCGAGCCCTGGCAACAGTTGGAACATTTTTCAAGTTTTTTCGAGCAAATTCTAGCCCCCCCCCCCCTCCCCTGCCTGGTCCAAGTAGGTGGATCGACACCTAGTCCTATCGGAGACCGACGATAAAAAGAATGTCCCGTGTGCAGATAATAATAATAATAATAATAATAATAATAATAATAATGATAATAATAATAATAATAATAATAATAATAGTAATAATAATAATAATAATAATCATAATAATAATAATAATAATAATAATAATAATAATAATAATAATAATAATAATAATAATAATAATAATAATAATAATAATAATAATAATAGTAATAATAATATAAAATTTCTATAGCGCCCACTCCCATCTTATGACAGCTCTAGGCGCATTTATACATACATAGTAAAAAACATGAGCAATGTACATATCCAAAATAAATAAATAATTAAATGAATACATAATTAAATAAATAAACAAATAAATCAATCAATCAATCAATCAATAAATAAATAAATAAGTAAATAAATAATTTTTTTAATAAAAATAAAAATAAATACATGACAGCATAATATCATTTATGAAGGATTATGATACATGAATTAAAATCGCATAATTAAAACAATTACTTTTCTTCTAAGAAGCATCGCATGATGCATGTTTTGAGATGTTTTTTTATAGGTGTCTTCCGACATATCAAACATAGATCGTATTGACAGCGGAAGAGCATTCAAGACGTGAGGACCTGCGTATTTAAAAGAGCGCAGTGACATATCACAACACTCTGTGCACGTTAAAGATCCATTGGCTGTTTACAGGGCAGACCGGGCAAAATTAAAAATCCTACCAAAATCCGCGAGATCACCTTAGTTGTGATTGTAAGTAAATCAAATCAAATCAAACACATGATTCCCACCACCGTCAGTCGACGGCCACTCCCCCGCCTCGATACCTGGTCCCCAACAACTACAACCGTCCGTGTAGAGAATATAATGACTCAGACAGAACTTTTTAACTCTAACAATCAAACTCCTTTAATTTCCTTTACTGTTTTTATAATGTGTTATGAAGTATGAACAAATTATTCTCAAGTGATGAGAGTGGTCAGTTTTAAATACACGGAGCAGGGAGAACAACAACATTGTTACCATCATATTGCTGACATTTCTAATTTTTACATAAACCAGTGTGTTGCAATATACTTCCACGAAGAGGTTACATTTTTGGGTTTGAGATTAAATCGATCCAGGCGAAAACGTGTCGTTTTGTAGGTGGGATTTAAACCCAAGACCAAATCAGTTACAATTTTTCCTATAGCTGGGGCCAACTTGAAACCATATCCTGGAAAACAAAAAGAAGAGGATGATAAAGATAATTGTGACGGCAGCCATATCAATCAACTTTACTTAAGTTCAAGGTAAGAAGAAAAGTTATTCAAAAAGAAATCAGTCGATTTCACTAATAGGAACGATTACATCAACATTGTGTATCACTTTAAAAATATCAAACCGAAAAAAACAAACAAACGATTAACAACAACAACAACTCAGAAGTAAGTCAGAGAATGCAAAAAATAAATAAATATCTCACTGTGGATCTTTAGTCTGGATTTAAGAAAAATGAACAGTAAATTCATAAAACCGACCTGAAAATCCTCCAGCAATTACAATATTTGGATACTTCGGATGTCTATCAATATAAGGATTATTGTCTGGGGTTTTCTGTTGAAGAAAGTAAATGCAAGAGAGAATAAGCGAAAGAATAATGACAAAAGTTTGATCCATTTGTTATATTGTATATTTCACATTACATACAAATTCATGATATAAAATAGTCTCTGCGTTCATGATGTCGACTTATAAACATGGGCTGACTTCATGGTCTTACATTTAAACAATGTGTGAATTATTTTCAGTCTGAATATAGTTTTGGAGCGTTAACATTACACTAAGCATGTAATGGTGGGCATGTAATGGTGGGCATGTAATGGTGGGCATGTACATACATACATTATCGTTATGTTATTTCACGTGTGTGACTATGAGCTACACTTCACTACTAACTACCTCTACAAGGACAACTATGTGTAAAATGATTATAATATCATGACAGACTATTATTGTGTATGTATGTGTATGTTTGTTGGTGTGTGATTTCTTTTTTATTATAAAGAATTGGCTTTGTTTAATTTTGATTTCATCAAGACTCGTTTGGCTTAAATAGTGTGTTTTGTGGTTCGCAGGAATCTATTTTTAGATAAACTCATTTGAACATATTATTTTTTTTTTTCTTTGTAATAACAAATGACCACACAGACAAAAAAAAGGAACCATTAGAAGGTTGTCTATAATTTGCAAAGTGAGTTGGATTTTGATCAAATTTTATTACAAAGAGATGAAGCTTAGCCGTTTCTGCACACCAAATGTCAGTGCTATTTGGTTTGTACACCTTAAACTATGCATTATTTTCAACACGATCCCCAAAACACCATTTTGCGCACTTTATAATTCTTATCACCTTAGCAAGGCATCGTTACGTACCATGAATGCGTCATGCTCAATCTTCGTTGTCAATGGTGTTGAGATTTGGAGGCTATAAAATCATGGCTACTAGTCGAAGGCGAGAATAACTATTCGGCTTTAACTCTTACCATCGTTTACCTTTGCTGAACCGAGAACCGCCTAACTGTAATGGTCAACTTAGATCGAATTCAAACCTCTACCCCCCCTCACTACCCAAATGAGCTACGCATTCTGGCATACAGCATCCTGTATGCAACCAAGAAAACATTGGAATGGCCCATGCATCCGTCAATGCCAAACCTGAGACATCCCTTTGAAGGCGGTCAGAGGAAATCGACATCAATAGAGGGGTACGCCTTTGTAAAATCTTGCGCCTGATAGATCTAGGTATAAGGGTCTACACTTAGGAAATCTCAGGTATAGGTAGTTCCAGGTCTACACCAGTCAGGTGAAGCAGCGGTTCGGGGACAGTGACCAACCTCGCCGGGTACAGATGTGCAATTGGTTCCTCATCAAAGTCGAGGGGAAACCCCGACTTTCTGGATGGCGGCTGGTTTACCGACGAATCCATTTATTATCTCTCTGGCCACGTCAACTCAAAGTCTGCTGTCTGTTGGGGATCGGAGAAGCCGGACTTTGTCATCTAAACACTGCTACATCCAGCTACATACAATGGTTGTCAGTGTCGTTACATTTATTTTATTCAACGTTTATTGATTTCGTTAATATTAGTGCGTACGTGTCAAATTTTGACACAGAGAAATTCAATTCAAGTCTTTCATCAGCCAATGATCTTGATTCTTACACCAGGGCAAGATCTTTCATTTAAACACAATTTCTTTGGGTTCCAATTTTTTTATAAGCATCAGGTTTTGTATTATCACTGTACTGTACGTGTCAGATATTGTTTCGGTTTTAAGATATAAATGAAGTAAAGCAGTTTGCTATTTTCGTTTGTTTCATACCTAAATATCACAGCATCTTTATCATGTTATATGAGAATCTACTGTGACTTCTTCTGTTTTTAAATTCCCTTAAAACTTACCGTTACTATACAATACTCTATCACAGAGGGCTTGCGTTCGAGCCAAGGAAATAGCCGTTGGATTTGCTGTATGGCCTGTTCTTCAACCCCGGAGTGTCGGCTTGGTCTCTATGGTCGGGGTCACATTGAGGCCCCGCGTGCAAACACACCTTTGAGGGAGATATAATTAATTGAAATAATGTGCCGATGAGTAAAAGTGCTTCCTGTCTTTGTCTGTCTGTCTGTCTGTCTGTCTGTCTGCTCTCTCTCTCTCTCTCTCTCTCTTCTCTCTCTCTCTCTTCTCTCTTCTCTCTCTCTCTCTCTTTCTTTCTTTCTCTCTCTCTCTCTCTCTCTCTCTCTCTCTCTCTCTCTCTCTCTCTTTAGCCGAGGAAGGCGAAACATTAGAAGATAACATTGCCGTCAATGTGTCTGCCTGCCTGTGTATTTGTACAAATATGATCACTAAAACTAATACAAGAAAGAAATACAAACACACACTAATACGTGTGTCATTTAGGTAGGGTCATCTGCTGCCATGGATAAAAAAAAAGACATTCATCAGCCCCTATCCTTGGAGCCACTAAGTATGAGTCATGATCTGGCACGAAAGGGTATCACTTATTATCATGCTTATTCGGGGAATTTCCTCCATAGAAGAGAAAATAAAAGAAGACAAGATGTATAAAAAGAAAGAAATTCTGAAACTGTTCCATATAAATTAACCATATGTGAGTTAGGGAGGGCGGTGCTGGTAACTGCCGGTAGATCTCAATCCTTGCTTTTAACTGTTAATACACCATAAAGTCACCGCATTTGACATCCCGCTTCTCCCAAATACAAACACGTACACATACACACACGTACACATACACACACGTACACATACACACACATACACACATACACACACATACACATACACACACGTACACATACACACACATACACACATACACACACGTACACATACACACACGTACACATACACACAGATACACATACACACACGTACACATACACACACGTACACATACACACACGTACACATACACACACGTACACATACACACACGTACACATACACACACGTACACATACACACACGTACACATACACACACATACACACACATACACACACGTACACATACACACACATACACATACACACACGTACACATACACACACATACACACATACACACACGTACACATACACACACATACACATACACACACGTACACATACACACACGTACACGTACACACACGTACACATACACATACGTACACATACACACACGTACACATACACACACGTACACATACACACACATACACACATACACACACGTACACATACACACACATACACACATACACACACGTACACATACACACACACATACACACACCAACATTAACGTGTCTAGAACGTTTAGTTGTTTAGTTTGGGCTGCGGTATAATGGAACTACCTTCACCAGGCCTGGGTACTCTTCTATTGGCAAGCCGTAGCAATGGTACTGGTTCTCATTGACAGAAGTGTCCACAAAGCTAGGCATCTTGGTAAAATGATACAAGTCCACTTTGTCTTCGGACGCCTTCCAGTAGAAAACGGTAGCCTTGCATGGCTGAAAGTGAATGAAACTTAGAAATAACAGTAAAGGGACATAATCCATAACAGATGAGTTTTGAAGAGTCTGAATGTTTGATTTAAGAAAATAACCATTGGACAAAAATCCATATGATGTAGGCCTACTATAGCCATCAATGAGTTGAGGTTAAAATAGAAACAACAACTCCATGTGCACAAAGAATGTACACCAAAGTTAAACATTTGAAAAACGCGCTGGACATTTTCAAATCGAACCAGAACATGATATACATTCAATAATATTTGAAGCTAACAGCAAAGAGACTACGATAAACATGTAAATGGGAGGAAGGCCATATTGTCACTGTGTTACGTGAACATTCGTCTTACCTTAATAGGAACGTTCAATCCTAGTGCAGACGTGAATTTGCCGGTCCATGGACCAGCTGTAATGACCACGTTTTTGGCTGTGTAAATTGCTCTTGGTGTCACGACCTTGACACTATCTCCTGGAAGAACTGACGTCACGGGACATCCGTCGATAAGGGTTCCTCCCAAGTTTTTAAATATCGTCTGCAGACAACGAGTAACACATGTCACACTTTTTGAATACACCGTCAGTGGCTGATTTAAACGGCATTGATGATAGTAATGTGAACAGCGGGTGTGTTGATGATGGAGATCTATAAGAATGACGATACTACAATGATTAGACAAAGAACTGGATGATACTGAATTTGATGTTTATAAAGATGATGATGATGATGACGATGATGATGATGATGATGTTGAATCTATAGATATGATTTTTAACTATTCTGGCGATGATAATGATGATGGTGGTGGTAGTTTTGGTGGTGGTGATGATTAAGACAAGTATGATGACGATAGGGCGAAAATAATGATGACATAGAAAGTACTTAATCTTCTTAAGATGTGATATGCGATGGAAAGATTTTCAAAGGAAGAAAGAACATATCGATCGATACATACTTGAAAGCTTTCAAAGCTTTATCAGCTTTAATATTTACTCCTGTGGGGTTCAACAAGGCCCCGACATTGTCTTTGACGTGGAACATTGGGAATCGTGACCGGAAGTCTCTCGGATTTATGATCTCATAGGGCACGTTGTGTGTCCTGAGAGCGTTGGCAATCATTTGACATCCGGGGGATCCCTCTTGGCGAAGGTCAAGGGTACCGCATTGCCTAAATAATGAATTAAATATATTATTAACTTTATCTGTTCCCTACAAAATACCATATTATTGCAAATACAATATCCTAATTTTTCGTAATGCACATTTTTCATCACCATAATTAAACGCTAAAAATATATAAAAAACAATATAAAATTAACTGCTTTATTCGAATGATTCGTTTAATGTTAGTAAATATATTACTTACAGCTGACCAATAAAGGCAGATAAATCTGAATAAGATAACGAAGACGAAGAAAATAATTTTGTTACATTTAAAAGAAAGTATAAAGATCCTTTTAAGAATGACATAAAAAGCAAAGTTTGGCTGTAAACCATGTAAAAAAAGAGGCGTTATGGCTTCATGATCACTTGGTTGTTTGCAAGACTTGGGCTGTAAACCTTGTAGAAATAAAACCGTTGTGGCATTATGATCACTTAATTTTTTGCAAATACTATGGAAAAGAATCTTTTTTGGTTTCGAATTCAAAGTTTTTTTTAAACAAAATATGCATTATGCTACACGAGAGTTTTAAGAACTACACAACATTCGAACTTGATCGAGATAAAATAGCAAAGTTATTCACAAAAAATATCTCATGATCATAACATGAAGTGAATTTTGCTATAATGGTTTATCCGCGGGTTGTTTTTAGCGGATATCATCATTGAGCGATACTATGAGCCTGAAGGTGGTCGTTGGTAATGTGTTGATTTTGAATGCTTCCAGGATCGTTTATACATTTACATTGCAAGAGGGAAATAGTGAAGATTGGGTTCTAAAAGACATAGTTCGATCAATGATAAACCAAACATTATACATTCAATTGGA
>JAXRKP010000732.1:130000-145000 GCA_037039925.1 Doris montereyensis
CCCAACCAACAGTTTTTTCATGCAAAATCTACCCCTGGTCCAGGTAGGTGGATCGACACCTATTCCCATCAGAGACGGACGATGAAAAGGAGGTACTGACTGTGTGCAGATCAGAGCACTCTGTGAACGTTACAGATCTCTTGGCTGTTAACAGGGCAGTCCGGGCAAAATTAAGAATCCTACCAAAAATCCCCGAAATCACCTTAGTTGTGGATGTGGGCAAACCAAATCAAGTCAAATCAAATCAAACCAAAGCCCTGTACACTGCCAATTGATCTTTAACGTCCACATAGTTTTGTTATCGGCACAAGGTCATGGGAACAGTTTCCTCAAAGCCCGCATCGCGCATTTGTTAGCTCTCTAATCTAATTTCATGACATGTACTGGCATTGTCCATAAAATTGACGGAATGGCCCAAAGCTTGCAGGAAGTGCACATTTCATGACACATTTGACAAAAACAAATCAAAATCAAAACCAACGACAAAAAGTTACTGTTAAGTTACACTTTATATGTAAACATGTTAGGTTTTCTTTCGTCTCATAATGATCAAGCGTTTAGTGACAAAAGGACTAGTGATTAAGTCGTGTTTGATTTTCTTTTATTTCCTTTTTGCCTTTTGTTGCTATGGTTGTTTTAGATCAAAAGGGGGAGGAGGTTGGGGGCAGGGGTGGTGGGTATTAGGCCTTCTTTTGTTTTGCCATTTGTCTTTTGGGGGAAGCGGTGGTCGGGGGGGGGGTGTTAGGCCTTTTTTGTCTTGTTTTGCAATTGGTCTGATTTTGTCATCGAAGGAGAGTGTAACAGTTGTACACTCAATATTTTTATCATCAAAGCTCTTAATTTTTTTTTATACACAATGTAATATCTCTAGTTTCTTTTGTAACATCAGTTGAAAGATGTGATCGTGGCAGTTGGCACAGATACAAAGAACAAAGTAGTTTGTCACACTCACACAAACACCAACATTTGATTTCCCGTAAGCCAAGAGGCCAGAAAGTTGACGGGAAAAACAGAAGAAAAAAGAAAGAAAGAAGAAGAGATGTCTCGTAACTCTAACAAATTTCAGGTTCTTTTGAAGTATGCGATACTATTTTCAGTCATATAGTATTAATTTGAACACGACAAACAGCAACAATAAAGTAACATAACCCTCCCCCAAAAAAAAAAAAAAAAAAAAAGAAAAAAGAAAAAGCAAAAAAAAAAGCAAAAGAAATCCAATATATACATTTTCGAAGCACGTATTATGAAATAAAAGAAACAAATCAGTGCAAAATAAAGTTTAGCCTCTAATCGAATTGAAATTCATTGTCTCTCTATGGCGGCCTTTTGATAGAGACACATTTTCAGAATAATAATATGGTGATTGGAATAAATTAATGAAGGATATCTAATCTTTTATCTAATATTCCCCAAAGAGCCATTTGCTACACAAGTTACAATTCATTGTTTTTTATTTCTCTGATTAGTTATGTTCAATTTTTGTCTTTGTTGTCTGTGTTATAAATTATAAAGCTGAACGTCTCTAACTTTGACTGTTTATAACTCAGAAACCACTGCACCCACAATCTCCATATTTGGCATGTAGATTCCAAATAGCTTGCTTTAGGTTCGTAGCGAATGAACTCTTGGATCGAATCCTAATTTTGAATTATAAGAAAAAAATTACTTTGCCTGCGATCCACGAATTTTTTTATTGTTACTAGATTTAATTTCTCGATTTCCGGTCATTACAAAAAAGCACGCATAACTTCAGTATGGAGTACTAATTTGATCTAACAATCGTACTTGATACCACTTGTAACCAATACAGTGGTTTCTGAGCTAACCACAGTCAAAGTTCAAGAGACCCAGCTTTATAATAAAGAGAAATCATATTCCAACATTATTTACGGGCATGCCTGTTATTAATATTTTGTCGTTGTTGCGACAACACGGGAATATTTCTTTTTAGCCGATAAGTAATATTGACTTGATATATTCTGTGCAAAATAAGAATAGTTCTTGTGTGGAGGATCTTTGTTCTAAAACGAGCTTTTTTTTGTTTTCCCATGTATATTATCAGTGTAATCTCAAATGTTTTACGTAAAGACATCTTGAGACAGCCAATAGCGTCAGGGGGAGTTAGAAAGTTCATATCATTAAAAAATATTCAATCTAATTCCACGTCTGTTATATCCTTCTACGACAGGTTAAGATTAAGATGTTGGATGCCTGCTTTTTTTCTCTCCTTTTGTATAGAAGTAAAGAAGATGCATTGACAAGGTTAAAGGGCTTTAAAAAAACCCCAAAGTGCCTATACAATTTGTGAGGAAATTTCTTTTGCATGGAGTGCAATGACTCTAGGGCTTATCTATACATGTAAAGACAACGTGTTTACCTTATCTGCAGCATATCATGATTCATTTTGTTTTGCCATTATTATTTGTTGATATTTAAGTTACGAAAACTAATGCAGTTGAAATGATTAGATTGTCGAAATGGTTAATTGTACAATGGTCTGTTTAAATGTTACTCAAATTAGAAAGAGCCGCCGTTTCATCATAACACAACGTGTCTGTTTGTTTCTTCCACAGACGCCCTGGCTAGAAAGCTGTCCGATTCTTTGACAACCAACATTTCATCTATTGAGGAAGGAGAAAAATGCAGTTTTGAAAACGTTTTAAAAGATGAAACGAAAACTGACCTATAGGCAATTTCCAAATGAAAGTACAATATGATTATACAATTATGATTCTAGTTATATGGTGCTTGTGAACCGAAAGCCTCCTTTTCATGGGCGTCTTGTAGCTGAGCTTGATCTACGATTAATGAGGCATGCAGGTCATATACATAATGACCAAAAGAAACCTGAACCCGGGACAATATAAATACGATGTAAACTATGCAACATTCTAAGATGAAACTTGGTACACCCTTTTAATAGCCTGAAAATATGACGTCGAACTGGCAATCCGAACAGGGAAACAGCTGACATTTACAAAATGTCTTCGAAATGCCTCTGCCCTCGTCAAACGCAATTTTAAGCAAGAGTCAAAACGTGCCACAGTACCTGAAGACAATGACCTCAAGGAATTTACTCTATCTCGAGCGTATGAAATTGTGGTTTTTATTTTTGCTGCGTTTGTGAAATTACGTGTATGAAGATTGTCCTTTAAGTATCTCCAAAGGTAGAAAGCGAGGGAGATTGAAATCAGGATTGTTGGAAGCTCAGTTGTTGGGCATGAGGTGACTGGTCACCCTTCAGCGAAATGAACTGAGACTGAGAGCCTTTGTCTTACACACATTGCTGTGTACTGTGTACGTGTGCGTGCGTGCGTGCGTGTGTGTGTGTGTGTGTGTGTGTGTGTGTGTGTGGTGTATGCCACCATCTTGCTGAAACCATTGACTTTCCATGTTAACTTTCTTCTTTTTCAGGGCGAGCCAAAACCTTTCCAACACACGAATGTATCTTTCATATGTCACCATGACAGTGTTCCCCTTTTATCCTTAAACCAATAAGACAAGACCATGTTGATCTAAATTATAACAGCAGCTCGAAACGTACACAAGTATAGATCTACATATAACGCTTTCCGGTTGGCTAAAGTTACGTCCTTTCAAAGGAGGTGCATATTAGACGCGAAGTATCGAAGTTATTGATATTTTCCCCAATTTGGATGTTTTTGGGTCATCCGAGGAATATGAATTTTTATTTGAAAATTTCATACAAAACAAATGACATGAGTGCACCAGGTGATGTTATATTTAGACATTCATGTAAAGTGTATTTCTTTTCTGTAATTTTATTATACAGACCTCCTGCTTAATAAATGTCCTCTACATGCATGTTGCAGTTCAGATTAGTTGTCATTTGTTGATATGTTGTTGAGCTTTTGTTATTGTTTTTTTCTTTTGTTGTTGGACTTTTTTGGTGTGTGTCTGTGTGTGTGTGTGTGTGTGTGTGTGTGTGTGTGTGTGTGTGGTGGTGGGATGGGGGGTTTGGAAAGGGATGTTTCTGGTGTTATGTTTAAAGCATTGTATTCTCCCTCCAACAAACAAAACAAATACAAACCAACCCCCCCCCCTGACAGAAACAACACAGACAACACCCCTCCCCCAAAAAAAACAAAACAAAGCCCCCAACAAAAAAAAACAAACAAACAAACAACAACAAACAATCAAGACAGAATAAAAAGAGACAACAAAAGCGTCAAATTCGGTTCTGTATATTATAATTTGTACAATTTTGATTTTGTCAGAGATATCATTTTCCTCAACTCTTCATTAAAACATGCAACAAACTTTCCCATTTATTGAAACAATAATGTTTCTCCTGTTTATTTTCTCGTATTCCTGTGTATAGCTCTATCGCAATGACAACAGAACAGGATTTATAAATTGTGTTAAAAAAAAAGAAGTCGATTTTTGTCTGTGGGAAACTCGTGTTGACGAATTTCCAAGATGAGAGAAAAAAGAGCAGTATGGTAAGTTAAATTCATAAACATGTATGTAAGTTATGGGTTGGATACGCACGCATGATATAATAGTCAGTACCTGAAAAAGAGTACACTGTGATTAAAAAGTAAAAAAAAATAAAGCAAACTCAGACTATGACGTACACAACCAAAAAACTCAACTCAAAATAAAGGGCAGTGCAAAATACTTGGGATTAACTAAAGTCAATAACTTGCAATGGTAAAGATACACAGATTACCGATCAGAAAACCAAATGGCCTTTTATCATTCTTTCGAAAAAAATCTTTATACCTGTCGTAAACATGTCAAATAGAAGTTTTATAGGTCTTTAGTTAAACTAGTCTTAGATTATGACATCTGTGTCTGGAACCCACACCAACAGACCTACATACAAGAATTTGAGGAAATGAAAAGAACACAACCGTCGTAACTAATATTTGCACAGACACAAAAGGAAACACCAGAATCAACATGAGTCAAGTACAATGGATTCTTTTTGGAAACAAAATGGAGCCAAAAATAAAGTAAAAACATATTTCCTTTACTGCTGTAAATGGCCAATTGTTTATCCCATTAGATCAGCTTAAACATAACACAAGAACAACTAGATCAGGCTGTCAAACATAATTGTATGGTCCCATCTTCAAACATTGATTGTCACCTGCACTCGTTTTATCCTTGTACAGTAAAGCTGTGGAACAAATTGTTAATGTTGTGCTAGCTCATAGGGAAGAAATATTTTACAACACATTTCCCCAATTGACTTGCGTACAAAAGGCTATCGGGATTAGCTGGGGAGTAGCACTCATGACAGACTAGCAATAACTCTTTGATTACGGTTGATAAAAAAAAAATAGAAGATATAATTCAGTCATAAACATTACGAATTATACCCTATGCTTTTAGTTTAACAAACATTTCCTGGGGTTTAAAATCAAAAGCGTTACAAAAGTCCAAGTACATAACATCGACAGTGTGCCTATTGTCGATCAAAGGTGTATACTCTTCTATAACCTGTAACAATTGAGTATTACATGATCATATATTTGAACAACAGTTCATTACTCTGAATATGTAAAAGAGGCAAAGGTCAGAGGGAAGGAAGTGTGGCTGCGCATCCATAATATAACAGCAACTGTTACAGGATCGTCAATATTGACGTGAAAGGCCATAAACATAATTTTGTTGAACACACGCTGATACATCACTTAGCATATTATGCTATTCAAGATAGAGCATGATAAAATCTACCAATCTAGCTTCAAATAGCTTGCACAATGTACAAGTTAAGCTGATTGGACGATAATTACATGCATCTGTTTGATTGGCTTTCTTGATGTTAGCTGGTTTCCAATCAGTAGAAAATATTCCTGTATCTAAGGGTTTTTAGATACGATATAAAGAGGGAAACTTAATAATCTGGCTAATGTCCTAAAATAGAGATAGACGTCATCAGGACCCACGCTCTTTGAAATATTTAATTTCAATAATTTGTTTAAAATTACCTCTTCAGATAATAAAATATATAAATATCTGATAAATAACAATCATTATATCTCTCACACAAAGTGGGCATCTTCAATAATTTATTTAAAATTACCTCTTCAGATAATAAAATATATAAAGATCTGATAAATAACAATCATTATATCTGTCACACAAAGGGCATCTTTTCTCAAGTGAATGAAAATGGTCAATTTTGAAATAGCCCAGTGCGTTGCAACAGACTTCCAGGAAGAGGTTACATTTTGGGTTTGAGATTAAATCGATCAGGTGAAAAGGTGCCATTTTGTATGTGGGATTTAAACCCAAGACCAAATCAGTTACAATTTTTCCTATAGCTGGGGCCAACTTGAAACCATATCCTGGAAAACAAAAAGAAGAAGATAAAGATAATTGTGAGGATTACTCATGGCAGCCATATCATTCAACTTTACTTATGTTCAAGGTAAGAAGAAAAGTTATTCAAAAGAAATCAGTCGATTTCACTAATAGGAACAATTACATCAACATTGTGTATCACATTAAAGTATTTAACTGAACCCCCCCCCCCCCCACAAACAAAACAAAACAAAAACAAACAAAAAAACAAAACAAAAAAACAACAACAACAAAACAACCCAACAAAACAAAACAACCCCCCCAAAAAAAAACCCAAAAAAAAAAAAAAAAAAAACCACTCAAACAAACAACAAAACAAACAAACAACAAAAAAACCCCCCAAAAAACAAAAAACAAAAAAAACAAACAAACAACAAAACAACAACAACTCATAAGTAAGTAAGAGAATGCACAAAAAAAAATGAATATCTCACTCTGGATCTCTAGTCCGAATTAAAAAATTAAGAGTAAATTCACAAAACCAACCTGAAAATCTTCCAGCAATTACAATATTTGAATACTCTGGGTGTCTATCTATGTAAGGATTATTATCAGGGTTTTCTGTTGAATGTGTATGGAAGATAGAATAAGTGAAAGAATAATAACATAAGTTTGATCAATTTTTATAATTTTATATTTCACAATTACATGCAGGTTCTGGTACATGATATAAAACAAATCTCTGCGTTCATGGTTTAGAGTTATAGACATCACGTGACTGCTTGTTCTTACAGTTTAACAATGAGTTAATTATTTTCAGTGTTGGTAACGTTTCCAAGCTTTAACATTACATTATGCATTTAATGGTGGGCATATTATCGTTGTATTCTTTCACGTGTGGGACCATAAAATAATCTACACTTCTACCACTGCAAGGGTAACTACAAGTAGATTATATAAAGTGATTATTATAATATTATGGCAGACTATCATTGTGTATGTTTGTGTATATTTGTGTATGTTTGTGTGTGTGTGTGTGTGTGTTAATGAATTAGCTTCTTTGATTTTGATTACATCAAGACTCGTTTGGTTTAGATAGGGTAGTTAAGTTAAGCAAGGTGTGGTTTGGCAGGGATGTAGTTTTGTGGAAACTCAGTTGAGAAGATTTAACTTTATTACTTTCTTCGCAATACATACACGTACTATCGCGGTACGTGTCAGCTTTTGTTTCGGTTTCAAAGTATAATTAAAGTAAAGTGGTTTGCTTTTCTTTTCTTTGTTTCATACTTAAAGATGACAGCATTTCTATCAGATGTATTAAAAGAATTTACTTTGACTGCTACTGGTTTTTAAATTCCCTAAAACTCACCGTTACTATAGAATACTCTATCACAGAGGGCTTGCTTTCAAGCCAAGGAAATAGCCGTTGGATTTGCTGTATGGCATGTTCTTCAACCCCACCCGAGTGTCGGCTTGGTCTCTCTGGTGGGGTCACATTGAAGACACTGCGGGCACACACACCTTGGAGGAAATATAATTACGTGTAGCTTGGAATTATGAATATTGAGCATATTATAAGATGGTTTGTTGGAAACATTGTGTCGAAAGTGAGAGTGCTCTCTCTCTCTCTCTCTCTCTCTCTCTCTCTCTCTCTCTCTCTCTCTCTCTCTCTCTCTCTCTCTCTCTCTCTCTCTCTCTCTCTCTCTCTCTCTCTCTCTCTCTCTCTCTCTCTTTCTCTTTCTCTCTCTCTCTCTCTCTCTCTCTCTCTCTCTCTCTCTCTCTCTCTCTCTCTCTCTCTCTCTCTCTCTCTCTCTCTCTCTCTCTCTCTCTCTCTCTCTCTCTCTCTCTGTCTCTGTCTCTGTCTCTCTCTGTCTCTCTCTCTGTCTGTCTGTCTCTCTGTCTCTGTCTGTCTGTCTCTGTCTGTCTCTGTCTGTCTCTCTCTCTCTCTCTCTCTCTCTCTCTCTCTCTCTCTCTCTCTCTCTCTCTAACTCTCTCTCTGTCCCTCTCTCTCTTTCTGTCTGTCGAAATAGAAGAAGATGTCTGTCTCCATGTGCCTGCCTGCCTGTGTGCACATATGATCACTAAACATGATACAAGGAAGGATGAAAACACACATTAAGCATTGTGTCATTGAGAGTAGGACCATCTGCTGCCATGTGTAAACATTGGCATTCATCAGGCCTAGGAAATCTCAGGTATAGGTAGTTCCAGATCAGGCCCCCTACCCTCGTAACACCATAGTAAAAATTGGCATTCATCAGCGCCCTACCCTCCCTAACACCATGTTGGCATTCATCATGCAAGGAAGGCCCTACCCTCGTAACACCCTGTATAAAAATTGGCACCATCAGGCTCCTACCCTGGCATTCATCACTGGAAATCTCAGGTAAGGTAGTTCCACATCAGGCCTACCCTCGTAACACCATGTGTAAAAATTGGCATTCATCAGGCTCCTGCCCTCACCCTCCCTAACACCGGTAAAAATTGGCATTCATCAGGCTCCACCCTCGTAACCACCATGTGTAAAAATTGGCATTCATCAGGCCCCTACCCTCGTAACAATACCCTCGTAACACCATGTGTAAAAATTGGCATTCATCAGGCCCCTACCCTCGTAACACCATGTAAAAATTGGCATTCATCAGGCTCCTACCCTCGCTACACCATGTAAAATTGGCATTCATCAAGCCCCTACCCTCGCTACACCATGTGTAAAAATTGGCATTCATCAGGCTCATACCCTCGTAACATTATGTGTAAAAATTGGCATTCATCAGGCCCCTACCCTCGCTACACCACGTGTAAAAAATTGGCATTCATCAGGCCCCTACCCTCGCGACATTATGTGTAAAAATTGGCATTCATCAGGCTCCTACCCTCGTAACACCCTGTGTAAAACGTGTGGGCATTCATCAAGCCCCTACCTCGTAACACCATGTGTAAAAATTGGCATTCATCAGGCTCATACCCTCGCGACATTATGTAAAAATTGGCATTCATCAGGCTCCTACCCTCGCTACACCTAAATAGGAGTCCTGATCTGACACGAAAATGGTATCCTCCACTTTCCATTCTGTTCAGTGGAAATGCTTCCGTAGAATAGATAAGAAGACAAGACGCATACAAGGAAGACATTTTGGAAACTGTCCCATGGAAATCGACCATCTGTGAGTGCTTGTTGTAGTTGGAAAATGGAAGGTGCTGTCGGTAACTACCCGTAGATCTCAACCCTTGCTATTTATTATTAATGTACCTTGAGGTCATCGCATATATATGGCGTTATAAAACTTTCGTACTCCCGACACAGACACATACGCTCATGTACACACACACACACACACACACACACACACACACATATACGCTTCAATATTGACGCATCTAAGTTAATTCGTTTAGGGTAAGCTGCTGTATAATGGAACTACCTTCACCAGTCCTGTACTCTTCTATTGGCAAGCCGTAGCAATGGTACTGGTTATCATTGACAGAAGTGTCCACAAAGCTAGCATCTTGGTAAAATGATACAAGTCCACTTTGTCTTCGGACGCCTTCCAGTAGAAAACGGTAGCCTTGCATGGCTGAAAGTGAATGAAACTTAGACATAACAGTAAAGGGACATAATCCATAACAGATGAGTTCTGAAAAAATCTGAAAGTAAAATTTAAAGAAAAACAAACATTGAACAAAAAATACAGATGCTGTAGGCCTATTTTGTGTTATCAATGAGCTTAGGTTGAAATAGAAGCAACAACTAAATAGCAAAAATGAAATAAAACTCCAACAAACTAAATACAAATGAACCATAGATGGTACTTTGATAAAACATACAAACTAATCTTCGCTTCATAACATCATAAACTCATTAACCCCCTGCTCTTCCTCCATCCCCCCTCCCAAAACAAAGCAGAGCAACAACAAACCCAACCCAAAACGAACGACCAACAGAAAATAAAACAAAACAAAACAAGACAAAACCCAGCAACAAGACAAACGAGTACAAAGGCCATGTTCTTTTATTCAAATTGGTTTCTTTGTTGTAGTAAATGAGTTTGATCCCCCCTCCATTCCTCCTCTACCAGCACAAACACTGACTCTTAACTGTAGTAAATGGTTTGGATCCCCCCGCCATTTCTCTTCTACCAGCACAAGCACTGACTTTAACTGTAGTAAATGGTTTGGATCCCCCCCGCCATTCCTCCTCTACCAGCACAAGCGCTGACTCTTAACTGTAGTAAATGGTTTGGATCCCCTCTCCCTCCGCCATTCCTCCTTTACCAGCACAAACGCTGACTCTTAACTATAGTAAGTGGTTTGGTCCCCCGCCATTCCTCCTTTTTACCAGCACCCGCCATTCCATTCCTCCTTACCAGCACAAGCACTGACTCTTAACTCTAAGATCTATGTCGGATTCTTGCAATTTGCTAAGATAATTCGTAAAAAACAAATGAAGTCAACACACATGTAGACCTTTAAATGTGCCACAAATCTCACACAATTCGCGCCAAAACAGCTTGGTTATAAAAATCTAACATAAAAGTTTATTAAAGAATAATAGTTATATTGTATAGTTCGAGCAAAATGCAACCGCCCCTCATGAAGACGGGACGAAAAACTGACTCCAGACAACGAATACACAACTCTCACCTAAATACTTATACAAATACACTGCCACCCGCATCATCAGGGACCATCAAAAGACGCTCATTTCCAGTCATAAATCTTATCACTTACACAGCAAGGCACTGTGATTTAGATGCGGTCATTGATACCCTAATTACATGTATAGGGAGGAGGGAGGGTGTGATGGCAGAAGAAGAACAATGCCGTCTCAGGTGTACGCCCACACACCGATGGGCACAATGATCATGGGGGGGGGGGGATGGTGAGGACAGGTTGGAAGATTTACGACACTTCAGGAAGGCTCAGGTGACGTCGGTGGATGAGTGGTTATCCTGCGGACTGGGGATCATTAGGTCACGGGTTCGAATCTTTGCAAATAAGTTTCCGAATTTGCGTTCTTTGGGAAAGACATTTAATATGCGTTTTCCCCACTTACCCCAGTTGCAAATTGGTACAAGCCTTATCTGGGGAGTAAAATCATGTCCCAGACAGGCATTTTGTCCAGGAGATAATAATTACATGTGTTGCTGGGGATTAGTGGTTTAATAATAAAAGAGAAGAAGAGGAGAAAGAACGAGAGAATAGGGAGAAAGAAAAGAGGACAGAATAAGAGTAAGAAACAACAGAAACAGAGAAAACCAACGTCAAGTGTTGGTTGATCGTGGTTTTAAAAAATATAAGAAAAGAAAAAGAGGAGAAATAGAGAAATATGGAAACATGTAGAGAAAACATAAATAAAGAAATAGATAGAAACAGAAATCACAATATCACTGGCCAATGTTCGCGGCTAAAAATCACTATGACAATGCCAAATGTGAATTCCTACTGTACCAGATGTGACACATGTTTTTTGACACAAATGGATAGGAAAGGACACGTCTCCTTTCTGTCCATAACTTTCAAGGAAAGATTTACAAAAAGCGTTATATGTCCTTTCACATTTTTTATAAGACTCATAATAGTATAGTATGTGCACACAATTCATTTTATGAAAGAAAACAAAATGAAATAGCAAAAATAAATTAATGTTCGAACTACCAGGAAGCCAACTCACCAAGATCTTGAGGCCTTTTTCCTACATTGACAGACCAGTGACTAGACGGGAGACGAGAAGTGTCCTGTCTTGAGGTAGAAGGATGTCCGTATAGATTTATGGATATGCAGCCTTTTTAAAATTTACCAACACCCACGCTATCCGATCATGCGCTTCTTGCATTCGATTGGCTACCCATCTTGGCGTGCAAGTACCGTGCAAATGATAAGAGAAACACGTGCTAATGGAGTGACTAATTTCTATCGCCAAAATCACTTTTCTTAACGTGTTTTTAATTAACCCAAACTCGCGTCCAACTTTCACCCATGACCAGCAGACAACATTTACTAAGAAAGTCTGCCTTGTTCTCCCGACCACGACAACTTGACAGCCCATCCGTTAAGTTCCCTAGGACAACGCACACACAGAGTTTAGTTTCCGACTCTTAACCATGCGGTAGAGCTCATCTTCTCCGTGCAATCGTCCAATATATCGTAATAACAACATAACAGGGGAATATGAGACGATTCCAAGTGGTTAACCTGTCAAAGAGTTTCGGATGATCCGACCAACAAGGAAAATTGATGGGATGACGCGCTCACACCCAACTATCTCAGTCGGTCATGTAACGACAGCAACAGAAACTGTTTCTTATAAACGTTTCTAAAAACTAAATTAAATACCAACCCAAAGGGAAAGAGGGAGAAATTTTCACCAGTTAACACATCTTCTGCTTCACGCTATTGAAACCGGGATACACTCCGGTCTTATGGGCCATACTGCCCTTCAAAGAACTTTACTTTACTTACTAGGTACTTACTAGGACGCTCGGACCCATGGGAACAAAGAATGTACAACAAAGTATTACAATTGAAAGACGCGCTGGACATTATCAAATCGAGCCAGGACATAATGTACCATCAATAAGAGTGGGGGACAAACATCACAACAACTACAATAAACATGACAATGGGGAGAAGGCCACAGGTTGCCATAGAAACGGCTGCCATCTTGGATTTTGACCCAATTTTCAACATGTATCTCCTGTGCAATTTTCTTTTGCATTCAATATCTAAAGAGTGACGTCGGGTTTTTTGATATTTTTCATATATACTTTTTTTTTAATGAATTTTTGAAGATATCGTGAATGTACAAAAAACGGCATTTTTATTACCAAAAAAAAAAATTCTCAAAAAGTTTACAAGATATACAAAAAAGCCGACGTCATACATTGACAAGGAGAACCTGTGTGTCAAATATAATACAAATCGTTCGGTAAATGGCGGAGGAGATAGAATTTTGGAGTGGAAAAAATACATTTCGGGAAAATGCAAGTAAAAAATAAATCAACAGAAAATAACACAAAACAAACGCTTCAGACTGGTTTCCCTTGTTGTAGGAGCTCCCTGACTCTTTCTACAGTCTCTGGCATTGTTACTCATGTAAATAGGATTATAAATCTAGGTTTAGATGTGCACTGTTGTGAAAACAGACGTCAAAATTACCAGTTTTGTTTGTTTCTTTCCTCTATATCCTATGCTTGTACGTCTGTTTACATACACACTGACGCGTAACGCCTCTCACATCACACAGCGATGGGCCGATGCGACGATCGGTGTCGGCAGAAACAATTGTCACCTCGGTGTTGCCACATTTGGCGATTAACCGCCAATATACAGGTTTTTACTGCCATTTTCTCAGTCAGTGTTAGGGTAATTTACGTCAACATTTTGATTGTTTTACCTACCGTCGCCTACAAAATATTTTGTAAAAGAAAATTTATACGTAATATGGACATTTTTCTGCCTTAAACTTGTAATAAATGATCGTTCTACCCAAATATGCGAAGAACAGACAATCAACCTTTTGGTCCCAAACTCGCCATTCCAGGTGACGCCCTCCCGCCCCCCCCCCCCCCCCGCCCCGCCCCCCCCTTAATACAGTGTTACGCAAACATTCGGCTTACCGTAATAGGAACGTTCAATCCTAATGCAGACGTGAATTTGCCGGTCCATGGACCAGCTGTAATGACCACGTTTTTGGCTGGTAAATTGCTCTTGATGTCACGACCTTGACACTATCTCCTGGAACAACTGACGTCACAGGACATCCGTCGATAAGGTTCCCCCAAGTTTTTAAATATCGTCTGCAGACAACGAGTAACACATGTCACACGTTTTGAATACACCGCCAGTGGCTGATTTAAACGGCCATGATGATAGTAATGTGAACAGCGGGTGTGTTGATGATGGTGATCAATAAGAATGACGATACTACAATGATTAGACAAAGAACTGGATGATACTAAAATTGATGTATTTAAAGATGATGATGATGATGATGATGATGTTTAAACTATGATTTTCAAATATTCTGTGATGATTATGATGGAGAGGATGACAATGATGGTAGTGGTGGTAGTAGTAGCGGTGGTGATGATTGAGACAAATATGATGAGGATGGGGACTACAATAATAATGATATAGAAGTCCTTAAGCTTCTTAAGCTATAAGATGCGATAGATGGATTTTCAAAGGAAGGAAGAACACATCGATCCATACATGCCTGGAAAGCATTCAAAGCTTTGTCAGCTTTTAGATTTACTGCTGTGGGGTTCAGCAAGGCCCCGACATTGTCTTTGACATTGAACATTGGGAATCGTGACCGGAAATCTCTTGGACTGATGATCTCATAGGGCTCATTGTGTGTCCTGAGAGAGTTGGCAATCATTTGACATCCAGGGGATCCCTCTTGGCGAAGGTCAAGGACACCACATTGGCTAATGAATGAAAACAATACATTATTGACCATGCTGTTCTCTAGAAAATAAATTATTATTGCAAACACTTTGTCATGAGTTTTGAGCATACAGCCTACATTAATCGCCATCAAGGGATGCTGTACATGAATTTTTCCTGATAACAATGCGCCAGTTTCTCTTAAAGAGGCGAATTTCTCTGAACATTTGCGACTGCTACATGCAAGTAAATTTATGCACAGTAGTGCAGTTTCTAGCAGTTCTTTTCTAAATCATTTCCGCGATGACTGAAAACAGGGGATAAAAATGTTGT
>JAXRKP010000732.1:150000-217500 GCA_037039925.1 Doris montereyensis
TTTTACACTGTTCTATGAGCCTTTTTATTTATTTGTTGTGTATGAACGTGAACGTAAAGGTGTTTTCTCGTTATGACAGCATGACAACTTAATATTTGTTTATATACATGTACATCCTCTCTCTCTCTCTCTCTCTCTTTCTCTCTCTCTCTCTCATATTATCTCTCTCTCTCTCTCTCTCTCTCTCTCTCTCTCTCTCTACTCTCTTTATCTCTCTCTCTCTCTCTCTCTCTCTCTCTCTTTCTCTCTTTCTTTTCACTTTCTCTCTCTTTCTCTCTCTCTCTCTCTCTCTCTCTCTCTCTCTCTCTCTCTCTCTCCGCATCTCTCTCTCTCTCTCCTCCGCATCTCTCCCTATGACAGCATCCTCCCTCTCTTTGTTCCTATACATCCCTCTCTCTCTCTCTCTCTCTCTCTCTCTCTCTCTCTCTCTGTGTCTGTCTCCCTCTCTCTATCTCTCTCTCTCATTCCTCCCTCTCTCCTCCCTCCCTCTCTCTCTCTCTCTCTCTCTCTCTCTCTCTCCCTCCCTCCTCTCTCCTTCTCTCTCTATCTCTCTCTCTCTCTCTCTCTCTCTCTCTCTCTCTCTCTCTCTCTCTCTCTCTCTCTCTCTTCTCGGTGTCTGTGCCTGTGTGTTTGTCTCTGCCTGTGTGTCTATCTGTCTGTCAGTCTGTGTCCCTCCCTCCATATCTCACTCTCTCCCCCCTCTTCCTCCCTCTCTCGCTCTCCCTCTCTCTCTCTCTCTCTCTCTCTCTCTCTCTCTCCCTCCTCTCTCTCTCTTCTCTCTCTCTCTCTCTGTCTGTCTGTCTGTCTCTCTCTCTCTCTCTTTCTCTCTCTCTCTCTCTCTCTCTCTCTCTCTCTCTCTCTCTCTGTCTCTCTGTATCCCTCCCTCTCTCTCTCTCTCTCTCTCTCTCTCTCCCTCTCTCTTTCTCCCTTTTAACTTTGCTTTGTTGTTCCACCCGCAGAAAATCTATTGAACTGATCTTCTTGTTGACTTAACATACATCAATCTATCTATCTTTGTGCTAGATCATGTACTTTCAGCAGCACAAAATAATTAACATCTCCATCCAATGCATAATAGGAAGAAAATACCCCAAAAAGAGCAATGCTCAGGTGTGCAGTGGAGCGCAATGGCTATTGAACAACAGTGGTCCAACGGTACTCCATACTTTCGCAAAATAATTAAACCACAAGGCTTGGCAGTGCGATGGCGGGCCAGCAATGAGGTAGGACCAACTTTCTTGGCGGGCCAGCAAGGGACAGACCACAGAACACTAAAACAACAGAAGAGACAAGCGCCTCTTAGCGCGATAGAAAACGCGTTCTGGTTGGCTCAGCCGGCCGCCATCTTGTTAATGCTGAGACTGAGACCAGCTATCGCGGTGAGCCGCATACACGCAGTGCACACTTTGGTCTCACGCAATAGGCCTAAGGCTAGGAAATCTCAGTACAGGTATAGGTAGTTCCAGGCCTAAGGCGTCGCTGAGACTGAGAGTCACTGCCTTGGTCTCACGATATACCCTGTCTGTTTACGTTTATGACATGACAAACTGTTTAATTTAAGTTTAAGTAGGTCTGCTGTGTGCTACTGTGTGCTACACGACAAGCAATCAATCGATCTTTTGAAGTTTAACGTCCTTGTCAACAGGATAACAGGGTTTATTCAGTCAAATGACAATGTACAACAAAGTAAAAGTAAAAACACGAGGAAATTGTTTCGTGTGAGCATAAATCGAAGCATCTACACATCCACTCATACCACATCCCACCTCTTCCTCACTTCATACACTGCATACACACACATTACTAACAATACTAACAGGTTCAGCATCAGCAAGGTAAACAAAATATCTCAAGTCAGCTGCTGCCACAAATTACACAACCGCTCATAACATGCACATCCCACTTCTTCAAATCCCTTATACACAAATACACATTATACACCCAAATCCTGACAGGTTATGATATGCATATCTTGTACATATAAGTCATTACATAATGTTATTACATGTATATAAGCAGTAGACCCTCAGGCAAATAGGCTGCTATCAGTCCTCAACTACAATCTAACAAAATAACAAGTTACACCTAAAGATAAGTTTTACATAAAACTATTAATACCAAAGATATTTCCTAGATAGGGGGCGACTGGTTTCGATAATTTTAGATTTCATGTAAAACCAACATGGACTCTACCTGAAACTATTGAAACCCAGTCAGATGAATTTTGAAACAGAAAATAAAGCAGAGAATTTCCCCCCCTGTTATGATATGAATAATCATATCTTACTCTACATATACTTAGTCATTACACTCGAGAATGAATTGAAGATAGATGATCTATTCGAAGCACTGTTATTGCCCCAAAGAAAAAATATAACTATTTTCCTGAATTCCGGGTGAGACTATCGACCAGTTCATTACCATGACCTAACGATTGTGGCAGTTGGTCATCGAGGCCGAATAAATGATATGTTGAATCATGTAATCCATGCGAGTTCACGTCCTCAAACGGCAGCTGGCAAATTTATCATCTAACAAAATAACATGGTCAAGACTCAGAGGATCGAACAACATCTCAAGGAGATGCCAAAAGATAAGTTTTACATAAAATGTCTTATTGTAAAATACATCATTATAGTAAATTTGCCCTAGATAGATCTAGAATCTAGATCTAGATCTCATTTCGATAATTTTAGATTTGAATGACAATACCAAAAAGCAAACAACATGGACTCTGACCGGAAAAATAAACTATTTAAAAACCCAGTCAGATGAATTTTGAAACAGTTAAAATCATCAAGCAGAGAATTGGACATAAAATAAAGATTATGGTACAACACATGAAAGGGTGGTGTTTTTTTAGTGTTTATAACAAACAGATATAAACGGCGACTCGAGTAACAAGCAGTCTTGCATAAACGTTGGCGGAATAGTGTTAAGAATGCTTTATTTCAAAAAATCAAAAATTACTCTACATCGGGTACACTTTTAGTTGTGAGCAGAGACATCTACGAACTACGTGGACAAACAAACAAGAAAGCAATATTAGTTTGAAGATAGATGATGACTAAACTGTCGATAGATTCAGCAGGGTGACGTTTTCTTTCATCTTGCTGTTTCTTCTTAATTCACCATGATATCACTACAATGAAAAATATAATATCCAGCAGGCACACTACACATATCGGCGTCCTTTTTAATATCAAGATATGATGATGGAAACCGTCATCATTACTCATCGACCAATTCATAATCATCGAACTCAGACTACTAACATAACAATATCTGAATTCGCATAATCATGCTCATCGATCATCATCATCATCATCATCGATCATCATCATCAATCATTTTCGGAACGAATGATACCAGCAAAATAAGGGAGTTGACGCCAGGAAAACTGACGCCATACAAGAAGATGATACTATAATGCACCATTTATATTACCAAAAGCAACAGGCATCGGCGACACCATCCTATTATTAACATAATATATTGGATATTATGTCAAAACGGCAGTGTCTACAACTAAGCCATCGTTATGCACGTCAACTCAACCCTAAATTATAGATGACATTTAGACAGTAATCAAACTAATGAGAAAGACTTGAGAACAGATACACAAACATGGTGTAATCCGGTATCATTATAGAGTTTTAAAATAGTAGTTAGTAGTGGGAGGTTTGAGTCTGAAATTGCCGTAAAATTAATTATAACAGAAAAATCGGACGTTGACCCAGTTCATAACACTATATTATGTATTAACATATAAATGAAATATGAAAAGGAGGAGCAGTGGAAAGAAAAAATAGGGAGGAGGGTGGGGGTGGAAGAAGAGGGATGGATATCCGGAAACTGTTGTTCTTTCATAATATTTAACAAACAAAATAAGAGATGACTGGAACACGAGTGGATAACACGTTTGTCAGGAAATGTTTATGTGGATTGTTTTACGCGTAATAATATTTAGATTGATACATTGAATGACAATACCAGAAGAGAGAGAGAGAGAGAGCCAAGGATAGAGATTATGTCAGAGAGAAGATTGTAAGAAGAAACACCCTACCGATAAGACAAATGAGACCCATTACAGACAGACAGACAGACATATACAAACAAATTAGAGGGAGGGAGAGAGAGAGAGAGAGAGAGAGAGGGGGAGGGACGGAAACTTGTACGAAAGAGGAGAGAGAGAGAGAGATATGACAAACAAACAGACAGACATCAGAACGGCGAGAGACGACGAGAGAGTACAGAGAGATACAGAGAGAGAGACAGCACAGACAGACAGACAGACAGACAGACAAGAGACAGACAGACAGTTAGACTGACACACACACAAAGAGACAGTTGTGATCATCGATTGAGAGAGAGCATTGAATGACAGAGAGAGATACCAGATGAGAGAGAGAGAGGAGGGGGTTTTCTTTCACTTTGTTGAGAGAGAGAGAGAGAGAAGGGAGAGAGAGACAAGAGAGACGGGGTAAGAGAGAGAGAGAAAGAGAAGAAGATAGAGAAGCTAACTGAGATAGAGAGAGAGAGAGAGAGAGAGAGAAGATAGGCCAAAATAGATACAATCGTAATCATTATAAAGAGTTAATCATGCTCATGTGTGTCATCATCTTCTCTCTCTCTCTCTCTCTCTCTCTCTCTCTCTACATTATGGAGCACATAAATGGCAAACGATACAAAAATCTTATCGATTGTTAAAACTCTTATATTCTCTAATGAACCGGAAAATGGAGTCGCTTTCATAAGATTTTCTATTATCCATGGGATTTCAGACACCGGTGATTTCATCATTGAACATTAATATCCAGGTATCAGAGTTTTAACCTCATCTGTAATTCACAACGACCGGCAATCTCGGTAAGCATTTAGACAAGATATACTCTCACGGTACGTATTGTGACTCAACATGAAACATTCTTCAATTTTGCATTATCTTTTTGTTGACAAGGCACGCGAAACTTTTTTTCTAGGAAGATAGAAAAATCATAAAACTTCTTGGTAAAACAAAAACATAACAAGAAACAATACAAGTTCAGATCTAGATTAGATGGAAGGAGAATCTAATACAGTGGGGAGGGCCTGAGTTGTCACGGCCTAAGAGATCCCTTTGAATGTAACCTTCAGATCCCTTTGAAAACCTTCAGTCCGGCAAAGAGGAGCTGGTTTTTCTTTGTCAGAGGCCAAATGGTCTGCAAAACTCAATGCCATACAACTAACACTCAAAGTCACATCGGCAATGTCGTATTTCTCTCTATCTGGAACATGCCATTGTCGATCTAAATCTGTGTTGTAGACCTAGTCAGTGTCAGGCTCTTGATGTTGATGCTAGATATCCACCAGATGAATGAGACAACTGACATTTATGGTTCACATTGGCATGTAACACTTACTAGCAAAACAGTCATCAGCATTGAAACATCTTTGCCAGATCACTTGCACCTTATAATTCATAAACTAGAGGCATGTTTTCACTAATGGATCAAAACTGAATTAGGCCCTTTTGTTTAGATGCAATGGCTATCTAGTGATGTCATCAATAGCATAGGTAGATAAAAGAGGAAAATAATGTTCTGGAAATGTACATTTGCGTTCGCTGGAAATTCTTATCTTTTTTCTTACACGTCCTCCTCCCTCTTGTCTTGAGTCTGAGCTTCATGCATAAGGTCTGACGATAAATGTTACATAATGAATGACATGATGATTATTTATCATGGTTTCAACCACCATGTATTCAGTATCCGCCTAAGACACCGTCTGGGAAAGAGGTCGCATTTTGGTCTCTTGGCGGAGACCACTCACATGTATTTATATATTAGATCTAGAGTGGTGTATCGTCTGTACAGGTAGACAACTTGTAATCAGTACAGCTGTCAGTTTTGCTTGATGTGCCTGTTAAAGATTCTCTAACATTTCAATAAAAATTCTGTTTATTTCAATAAAAGTTCTCATTTGAATAAAGATAAATGTTGTTTGTTCCATACAATAACTAACATGATCTGTTGTGATTGTGATTTATCTTCTTGTGGGTGGTCATACTGCTGTGTAGCTATACTGATGTTACAGTGGCTGTATTGATGTAATAAGGGAAACTTGGGACATTCCATTATATTTACCATTCAAAATGCACAGATTGTAATAAATACGAATCGCTCTGATAATCTCTCTATATATATATTACAAGATGAGACTTTTAGAATACCTTCCAGTGCCATAGGATGATTTTTGGACATCAATTAGGTTCCTTTCTTTGCATGACCCCTACTTCCAGTCTTTGGGTAGCTGAGTTGATGTTACACCACTCGATTCTATCTAAATCTGTAGAAACTAGGATAATGTGCAGATAATAGATTTGTTCTAAAGACGTTTTGGAAGTTGGAACCCGCCAAGGAAAGTGAGACGGATAACTAGATCTGTCACAGTCTGAATCCCTAACACTAACTCCTTCGTCCTACTCTTGCCGTATCCCTGCTGTAAGCAAGTACACCTATAGTCGGGCCTGCAAGATTTGGTTGAAACAGAGAGGCTGCCTCCAGTTGCCGCAGTGTTCTATGACTACTGGCCTTGATAATTTCCGTCAACCTTACATGGTAGTTTATTTGAATATGAACAGTTCAAAGGTCAAGGGTAACGGACCATGTTACGTGACAGAAACCAATCATTGAATTGGGAGTGACTGATTTTCATTTGATTATTTATTGACTGTATTCTTTCATATGATACTGAGAAGTGTTACTTGATTAGCATAATCATTTGCATAATACTGCGTAGATGCTGTATAATCACAGATTTAACTTTCATAAAATCTGTCACAATCCCCAAAGGTTGAACCCTCTCTCAGGAAACAACTACCAAGAGTTTCTACCAAAACCCACACTAAAAGAAAAGGGCAAAATGACACTACTATATTCAAAGAAAAATGCAAAAAGAATACCATCAGTCATTCGCCTCATATAACACTTACTAATTTTAATTCTTATCCTTTGGTTGATCAGTACTATTTTTTCTGCAAAGATTTAAAACTCTCCTCTCCTCCAAACATGATCCATCAGTCTTTCTTTTATGGTTTCCTGTCTACCGTCTGTTCAGTTGAATAAATTGATATTTACAAAAATCGGGGCACATATCGATTTGTTGTCTGGCACTTATTAATATACACATATTTCCTATGTTTTTTAGAATGTCTGAAGGTGAATTTTTCCATTTCTCACTCCCCTCACCCACCGTCCTTTATGTACCTATTCTAGTTATATTTTAATGTTTAAATAGAATTTTCTTTGTACCTTTGTAAAATTGTATCATGTGACCAAGTCAATTTTCTCATCTATGAGACCTACAACATTATCTTATCTTATCATTTATTGATTTAATACAAGTACAAGTACATCTTGTGTATTGGGTTTCATAATATGTAACGAAAACAACATTGTTTGACCGAAGGTTCTCTTCCCTGCTTTTATACATCTGATTGATTATTTTAATGTGAGATAGTGATTTTCTGACAGCCTTAGCAGGAGCTCTTTTATTATTGGTTTTAATCTGAATGAGTCTGTTTCTACCAACCTTGTGTCGTAATTCAGGTACACCCTCCTTTTGCAGGCATACAAAATTACTTCTACGTAAAACAACATAGTCAGGACAATGAAAGCTCTTATTTTAGTTGGAGGCTATGGAACACGGCTGCGACCTTTAACACTAAGTATTCCAAAACCATTGGTGGAGTTTGGGAACAAGCCCATGTTACTACATCAGCTGGAGGCTTTGGTCGAGGTAAGTTTGTGTTGAGCATCTTGCACTGTACTATAAGGTGTACCTCTGTGTCCTTGTCTGTTTGTCTGACTGTCTCTATCTCTGTCTCTTTTTCTCTTCCTTACGCATGCTCTTAAGAGCTCCATAAGAACCTACTTTCATCTGTCTGTCTTTCTTTGTCTGTTGATCTCTTTTGTCTGTCTTTCTGTCCCTGTCTGTCTGACTTTCTTATCTCTCTGTCTGTCTTTTTGTTCATTTTTTGTCTGTCTCTTATTTACTTTATCTTCGTTTCCAGGTGTCTCTGTCTCTTTATCTCTCTGTTGTGGTTGCTACTGATAGGTTCTCTTTCTTTCCTTTCATTTTCACTCTTTAACGTGTCCTCCTTCTTGCTATGTCCTCTTAATTCACCCTAAGGCCACCACATATGGAAGGCGGGATAAATTTCAATGAAACAAAGCAAATATTTTCTCTGTGTGTCTCTATATCTGTGTTTTTTAATGTCTCTGTTTCTCATTATCTCTGTATGACTGCCAGCCTCTCTCTCTCTCTCTCTCTCTGTGTTTCTCTCTGTTTCTCTCGCTGTCTCCCCCCCTCTCTCTCTCTCTGTCTGTCTGTCTGTCTGTCTGTCTGTCTGTCTGTCTGTCTCTCTCTCTCTCTCTCTCTCTCTCTCTCTCTCTCTCTCTCTCTCTCTCTCTGTTTCTCTCGCTGTCTCCCCCCCTCTCTCCTCTCTCTCTCTCTCTCTCTCTCTCTCTCTCTCTCTCTCTCTCTCTCTCTCTCTCTGTTTGTCTCCTCTTTCTGTCAATCTTAATTTCACACCTGGCTGCTAAGAGTTCTATCGGAGTTTGCAGCTTTTACATGTTTTCGGTGTTTTGTTGAGGGGAGACTTGAAGGAGTTTACAGTGTTCATCTCCTTAAGACTAAAGGCAAACCATTCCACAGAAATGGGTCATAGTTTGAAACTGCTTCTTCCCCATACGATTTCAATGTTGCTTTTGATACAAGAGGGGCTGCCACAGAGCTACTAAATTAGAGTTGTCTAGTTGACACTCTGTAAGAAATAAACTCTCTAAGGTTAATTAGAATGTGAATCATTGAGACATTGATACGCCAATATAACTTATAGGATATTACAAATGGGAGCCAGTGTAGTTCCTTTAGTGTAGCTGTACTTGTAATGTGGTCAGTCAGTCTTTCTTCTCTGTATTATCAAACGTGCTGCATTATTTTTGTATTGATGTAATTTATTTACACGATTTTATACCAACCTAGCTGAAAACAAATTTCAACAATCTGGTCCAGATGTGATAAATGAGCAAAAATTTATTTACATCTACCACTAAACTTCTCTTTACGACTCACTCCATTTGTTCTGACAGCTCCGTTTAACTCTACTCCCCCCCAAATCAACTCTTGTGAGAGATTTATTTAGTTATTCTGATTACGTTATGTCCCTGTATAGACGGTTTGAAATGCTGAATATGTCAACTCGCATGACAAAGAATTTAGCTACTTCTGTCACTTGGTTGGTCGCCCTTATCCTTTTTTACATTAAAGGGTAGACAGCAGGTGTTGCTGTGCAACGGTGTTTTCTCGGAAAATGACTTGAATCATTGAAACGCACATGGCTTTAGACTGGTAACACCCACCCACCCCCCCTCCCGTACTCCCACCCCGAAAAAAATGAGAGAGAAAAGCCAACACAAAACACCAAACAAAAGACAAGAGCAGCCTTATCGATGATTTAAAAGAGGGCACCAACCAACCCCCCCCCCCCCCAACAGCTCCCCAAAAACAGATTTTCTCCTTGAACTTGAATATTTCGAGACTCTAGTCTACATAGGATAGTGGTGGCAGTCTGTATGCTTGATTAGAGAGGAACCTCCAGCCAACCAACGTAATTGTCACGACTTCTTTACAAAACGTAATACCTCTGTCGACACTAATTTATCGTCGTGAAGGTAATGCCATAAGATAACATGAAAGCCCCATAGGAACAAAGACGAGGCAAATACAAGGAGTAGACAGAATAAGTCCTGGCCTCCATGGGAATCGAATCCGCGACCTCTACGTCGGCACCCATCGCCTCGCCATGAAAAGAAAGCGTGCTTCCAAGCGGGCTAACTACGTGTAGTTTTCACGGCGCGAGGCGATGGGTGCCGACGCAGAGGTCGCGAGTTCGATCCCCATGGTGGCCAGGCTTTTTTTCTGTCTTATCCTTGTATTTGTCTCGCCTTTGTTCCTATGGGGCTTTTATATTACCTTATGTCATTACCTTCACTTCCGACATGCCCCATTTCCTCACTGGTTGTCTTTGTCTACGTAATATATCGTTGACATCGCATAGTACTGTGGCCGAAATATAACTTTCAAAGACCAACTCACGTTTCCGTTTTCAGTTCAATGAAATTTCTTTTTCTTTGACCTAGATGTAGTGCTGACAACGCCCGACTAAAGCATATGGATTAGTCATTTCCATTATCAAAGGAAGTATTGTACGAGGTTGAACTGTGAAAGTGGGTGGCAGGGGGGGGGGGGGGGGGGGGGGTTCACAGTGCTGTAAAGAGGATGTTGAAATGGTGGAGGCAAGGTAGGAATAGATCCTGTTTAGAGCTCTTCTTAGAATTCACTTGAGTTGTTTGTACTTCTACTACTTAAACAACCGGGTAAGATTGATCGGCGACCGAGGAGTGTGGAGGGACACGATCGTCAACGCTACACACTAAAAGACAGGCTTGAGGATAATGATTACTTATAATATGATATTTCTTGTACTGTAGTTCTAGAAGTCTGCGTTCTCATAGTCTGTAAATGTCTCTGCCTATCCGTGTCTCTATGTCTGTCTGACGTTTGGTCGGCTGGAGCTGCGGGTAGGTTTAACTTCTTTCTTTTCAATTTTTCTCTCGTTTCGTTTGTTCACCTCTATGCTTCCTTTTAATCCCCACCCCATCCTCTCGGAGATGACTACATATTGGTAGACGGAATAAAGGAGAAAAAAAAATTAAGAAAAAACCCACCAACTACAACAGCAAACTACGTCTGTCATGACTACTTAAGAAACAGTAAACTACGTCTGTCATGTCTACTTAAGAAACAGTAAACTACGTCTGTCATGTCTACTCAAGAAACAGTAAACTACGTCTGTCATGACTACTTAAGAAACAGTAAACTACGTCTGTCATGTCTACTTCAAGAAACAGTAAACTACGTCTGTCATGTCTACTTAAGAAACAGTAAACTACGTCTGTCATGTCTACTTAAGAAACAGTAAACTACGTCTGTCATGTCTACTTAAGAAACAGTAAACTACGTCTGTCATGTCTACTTAAGAAACAGCAAACTACGTCTGTCATGTCTACTCAAGAAACAGTAAACTACGTCTGTCATGTCTACTTAAGAAACAGTAAACTACGTCTGTCATGTCTACTTAAGAAACAGTAAACTACGTCTGTCATGTCTACTTAAGAAACAGTAAACTACAGATTATTCTACTCAAGAAACAGTAAACTAAAGATCTGTCATGACTAATTCCTCAAACAGAAAACCTACGTCTGGAAAATCTAGAACTTAAGAAACATGATAGTAATATGGTCTGTCATGTCTGGCAACATGATAGTAAACTATGTCTGTCAGTGTCTACTTAAGAAACAGTAAACTACGTCTGTCATGTCTACTTAAGATAAACAGTAAACTACGTCTGTCATGTCTACTCAAGAAACAGCAAACTACGTCTGTCATGTCTACTCAAGAAACAGTAAACAGATTATTCAAGTTAAGATTTAAATTGATCACTTCTGGTAAATAATTCCTCAAATGAAAACCTGTCTTAGGAAAATTTAGAACCTACGGCAACATGATAGTAATATGGTTACGCCCAGTGGCCTGGCAACATGATAGTAATATGGTTACGCCCAGTGGCCTGGCAACGTGATAGCATGGTTACGCCCAGTGGCCTGGCAACGTGATAGTAATATGGTTACGCCCAGTGGCCTGGCAACGTGATAGTGGTGGCAATATGGTTATGGTTACGCCCAGTGGCCTGGCACATGATAGTAATATGATTACGCCCAGTGGCCTGGCAACATGATAGTAATATGGTTACGCCCAGTGGCCTGGCAACATGATAGTAATAGGATTACGCCCAGTGGCCTGGCAACATGATAGTAATATGGTTACGCCCAGTGGCCTGGCAACATGATAGTAATATGGTTACGCCCAGTGGCCTGGCAACATGATAGTAATATGGTTACGCCCAGTGGCCTGGCAACATGATAGTAATATGGTTACGCCCAGTGGCCTGGCAACATGATAATAATATGGTTACGCCCAGTGGCCTGGCAACATGATAGTAATATGGTTACGCCCAGTGGCCTGGCAACATGATAGTAATATGGTTACGCCCAGTGGCCTGGCAACATGATAGTAATATGATTACGCCCAGTGGCCTGGCAACGTGATAGTAATATGGTTACGCCCAGTGGCCTGGCAACATGATAGTAATATGGTTACGCCCAGTGGCCTGGCAACACGGTAATATGGTTACGCCCAGTTGACGCACAAAGAACGAGCTACTCAGAATTATTAAGTTCATAATATACGTAGGTGATCGGATACATTGCTATTTAAATAGGGGACTCGGTAGTCCAGAGGTAAGGTTACGGCCTCTCAACGAACAGGTAGTGGGTTCGAGTCCCGTCGACGGTTGACACATTTTCTCGAATTTTTGTTTCCGAGTGAAATCTCCCCTCCGCGTGGGCATCCATCGCCTCGTCACGGAAAAAAGGGAGCCCACCGCGAATCTCTGTTTTCAGGACGAGGCGATAGGTGCCGACGTGGAGGTCGCGTGTGTTCGTTCGATTCTGTGTGATATCCAAAGATTTTTACTTTGTTTCGTTTATTTCTTTGTATTGGCTTCCTCGTCTTTTTCATTACGGGACTGTCATGGGATTTACTGTTCTTATTCTTATTCTTACACTTTACACACATACACACACACATACACACACACACACAGTCTGTACATTTTTCTCTATCTCCCTTTGCCTATGTCTGTTTGTTATCATTTTACTGCTTCTCAATACATCTTTTCAATGGCCGTGGTAACAGCATACTGCCGCCTACATGCTAATCTACTGGATCTACTCATTTGTCACCGCATTTCTTCAAGCCAGAGCGCTATGATGATGGAATCGACTGCCGTTGAAGAGCGCAGTTTTTCTCATTCCACTCCAGAAATAGCATATATATGTACTATGACGGGGACGTGTCTGGTTTGGTCTTGCCTCTTGCCTTTGATGCTATTTCTTCTCCGTGTCTCACTTACACCGGAAGGTAGTGTAGGAACTGATGAAGAAAGCAAGTCTTACTTACACTCCGCCCCATCCACGCCCGCCAAGTGACGTCACAGCTCATATCTAGTCGGTTCCATCTCAGATGGAGGCGTTACTTCATGATCCCTTCGTGGGCGGTTGAAGGGAGATGCTGGTTGGTTCTACTTCTTTCTTTCAACTGTTTCACGTATCTTTCATCTTGCTGTTACCTCTTAAATTCAACTATGAGATCACCGCATATGGTGGAAGTGGATGATTTGTTTTCAACGAGACACACTAACTCTGGTTGGCTTTGCATGCTGTCTTGTTCACTGCAATGATGGCCGCTGTTGCCCTTATCTTTCTCTAGGCGCCTTTCTTTCCACACGATGCCACTAAAACTAAAAGTAGGTCACACTAGATCTAGATGGTGTGTGGGTGAATGGTCGACTCAGAATGATGTCAAAGTCAAAGCAATGATGGGGGAGGAAGGTGATGATAATAAAAATAGAACCGTTATCAACATTCAAAACCATGCGTGCTGATGATGATAATGATAATATTTAGTAATTGAAATTGCGTTAGCTGTTGTTGTTGTTTTATTATTATTATTATTTATTATTATTATTATTATTATTATTATTATTATTATTATTATTATTATTATTATTATTATTATTATTATTATTATTATTATTAATTATAAGAAGAGACTTGAATTGATCACCCTGCGTCTCGGGGGTTTGGGTAGGATTTTTAATTTTGTCCGGACTGCCCTGTAAACAGTGAAGTGGGGGTGGAAGGTGATGACTCAGTAGTCCAGAGGCAAGGTGTCGGCCTCCCAACCAAAAGGTAGTGGGTTCGAAACCCGCCCGCGTTTGAATAATTGTCTCCGGTATTTTCGAGTACAATCTACCCCCTCCCCCGGTCCAGGTAAGTGGATCGACACCTAGCTCCATCGAAGACGGACGATATAAAGGTGGTCCTGTGTGCAGATCACACATTAAATTTTTGTGCGCGTTAAAGATCCCTTGGGTGTTTACAGAGCAGTCCAGGCAGAATTAAACTCTGAGATCACCTTAGTTGTGGATGTGGGTAAATCCAAATCAAACCAAAACAGCCAAGGGAATCTTTACCGTCCACATAGTTTTGTGGTTGACACCCGAGGACCCCCTTTATCGTCCGTCTCCAGGGGCTAGATTTTACCGAACCCAACCCCTCCCCTCCCCCTACAAAAAATCCCCCAAACAACTCGAGACTACTTTTTCAACCTGTCGGGTCTTGAACTCACGGCCTTGTGGTGGAGATACTTTAAACACCGCGTTCATCAGAAGGAGGCGAAGAACAAGAAGAATTTGAAAGAAGTAGAAGAAGAAGAACACTTTAGATGAAAAGTGGACGATGCTGTTGCCCCGCAGTGACTCCCTCTGCCCACCCCGCCACACCGCCTCCCCTTCATTCAGAGTCCCACCTGACCAGCTGTTGCCAGACAGGGGAGGCAATAACGAGATGGGGCTGAAATCTATGTAATCCCCCTTGCCTTGTCAAAACTTATCACGTCATGTGAGTGGGAAGTGTAAGCCTACAGGCTAATGTTAATGTTACACACGGACGTCCCGTGGATTTCACATTGGACACTTCATTGTCATGTAGTAACTGTGTATATTTATGTGTGTGTGTATGTGTGTCTGTGTGTGTTCTTTTCCGAATGTACAAGGCATCTATGTATTCGTGTGTGTATGAATGTATGTATATGTGTATGTACATCGTATGTATGTATGTATGTATGTACATTGTATGTATGTATGTATATATGTACAATCTATGTATGTATGTACAATGTATGTATGTATGTTTGTTTATATGTATGTATGTATGTTTGTTTATATGTATGTATGTATGTATGTATGTATGTATGTATGTATGTATGTATGTATGTACAATGTATGTATGTGTCTACACAATGTATGTATGTGTATGTATGTATGTATGTATGTATGTATGTATGTACAGTGTATGTATGTATGTATGTATGTATGTATGTATGTATGTACAGTGTATGTATCTACAGTGTATGTGTGTATGTATGTATGTATGTATGTATGTATTTACATCGTATATATCTACAGTGTATGTATGTATGTATGTATCTGCAATGTATGTATGTATGTATGTATGTGTGTGTACCTACAGTGTATGTATGTATGTATGTGTCTGCAATGTATATATGTATGTATGTATCTACAGTGTATGTGTGTATCTACAGTGTATGTATGTGTGTATGTGTCTGCAATGTATGTATGTATGTATGTATCTACAGTATATGTATGTATCTACAGTGTATGTATGTATGTATGTATCTACAACGTATGCATGTATGTATGTATCTACAGTGTATGTATGTATGTATCTACAGTGTATGTATGTTTGTATCTACAGTGTATGTATGTATGTATCTACAGTGTATGTATGTATGTATGTATCTGCAGTGTATGTATGTATGTATCTACAGTGTATGTATGTATGTATCTACCGTGTGTATGTATGTATCTATGGTGTATGTATCTATGGTGTATGTATGTATGTATCTACAGTGTATGTATGTATGTATCTACAGTTGTATGTATGTATGTATCTACAGTGTATGTATGTATCTACAGTGTATGTATGTATGTATCTACAGTGTATGTATGTATGTTTGTATGTATCTACAGTGTATGTATGTATGTATCTACAGTGTATGTATGTATGTATCTACACTGTATGTATGTATGTATCTACAGTGTATGTATGTATGTATCTACAGTGTATGTATGTATGTATCTACAGTGTATGTATGTATGTATGTCTACAGTGTATGTATGTATGTATCTACAGTGTATGTATGTATGTTTGTATGTATCTACAGTGTATGTATGTATGTATCTACAGTGTATGTATGTTTGTATGTATCTACAGTGTATGTATGTATGTATCTACAGTGTATGTATGTATGTATGTATCTACAGTGTATGTATGTATCTACAGTGTATGTATGTATGTATGTATGTATGTAGTGTATGTATGTATGTATCTATTAGTGTATGTATGTATGTATCTACAGTGTATGTATGTATGTATGTATCTACAGTGTATGTATGTATGTATCTACAGTGTATGTATGTATGTATGTATCTACAGTGTATGTATGTATGTATCTACAGTGTATGTATGTATGTATCTACAGTTTATGTATGTATGTATGTATCTACAGTGTATGTATGTATGTATCTACAGTGTATGTATGTATGTATCTACAGTGTATGTATGTATGCATATATCTACAGTGTATGTATGTATGTATGTATCTACAGTGTATGTATGTATGTATATATCTACAGTGTATGTATGTATGTATCTACAGTGTATGTATGTATGTACAGTGTATGTATGTATCTACAGTGTATGTATGTATCTCAGTGTATGTAGTGTATGTATGTATGTATCTACAGTGTATGTATGTATGTATCTACAGTGTATGTATGTATGTATGTATCTACAGTGTATGTATGTATGTATGTATCTACAGTGTATGTATGTATGTATGTATGTATCTACAGTGTATGTATGTATGTATGTATCTACAGTGTATGTATGTATGTATCTACATTATATGTATGTATGTATCTATAGTGTATGTATCTATGTATCTACAGTATATGTATGTATGTATCTACAGTATATGTATGTATGTATCTACAGTATATGTATGTATGTATCTACATTGTATGTATGTATGTATGTATGTATGTATCTACAGTATATGTATGTATGTATCTACAGTGTATGTATGTATGTATCTACAGTGTATGTATGTATGTATTTACAGTATATGTATGTATGTATCTACAGTGTATGTATGTATGCATCTACAGTGTATGTATGTATGTATCTACAGTATATGTATGTATGTATCTACAGTGTATGTATGTATCTACAGTGTATGTATGTATGTATCTACAGTGTTTGTATGTTTGTATCTACAGTGTATGTATGTAACTACAGTGTATATATGTATGTTACTACAGTGTATGTATGTATGTAACTACAGTGTATGTATATATGTATGTATCTACAGTGTATGTATGTATGTATCTACAGTGTATGTATGTATGTATCTACAGCGTATGTATATATGTATGTATCTACAGTGTATGTATGTATGTATCTACAGTTTATGTATGTATGTATGTATCTACAGTGTATGTATGTATGTATGTATCTACAGTGTATGTATGTATGTATGTATGTATGTATGTATCTACAGTGTATGTATGTATGTACAGTATATGTATATATATATATGTATGTATCTACAATGTATGTAACTACAGTTTATATATGTATGTATCTGCAGTGTATGTATGTATGTAACTACAGTGTATGTATGTATGTATGTATCTACAGTGTATGTATGTATGTATCTGTGTATGTATGTATGCTGCTGTATGTATGCTGTGTATGTATGTATGTATCTACAGTGTATGTATGTATCTAAAGTGTATGTATGTATGTATCTACAGTGTATGTATGTATGTATGTATATGTATGTATGTATGTATGTATGTATGTATCTACAGTGTATGTATGTATCTAAAGTGTATGTATGTATGTATCTACAGTGTATGTATGTATGTATGTATGTATGTATCTACAGTGTATGTATGTATCTAAAGTGTATGTATGTATGTATCTACAGTGTATGTATGTATGTATCTAAAGTGTGTATGTATGTATCTACAGTGTATGTATGTATGTATCTACAGTGTATGTATGTATGTATCTAAAGTGTATGTATGTATGTATCTACAGTGTATGTATGTATCTAAAGTGTATGTATGTATGTATCTACAGTGTATGTATGTATGTATGTATATGTATGTATGTATGTATGTATGTATGTATCTACAGTGTATGTATGTATCTACAGTGTATGTATATATGTATCTATAGTGTATGTATGTATCTACATTGTATGTATGTATGTATGTATGTATGTATCTGCAGTGTTTGTTTATATGTATGTATTTATGTATATATGTACCTACAGTGTATGTATGTATGTATGTATCTACAGTGTATGTATGTATATATGCATATATGTATCTACATTGTATGTATGTATATATGTATATATGTATCTACAGTGTATGTATGCATACATGTATCTACAGTGTATGTATGTATATATGTATATATGTATCTACAGTGTGTATGTATGTATGTATGTATCTACAGTGTATGTATATATGTATCTACAGTGTCTGTCTGTATGTATATACAGTGTGTGTATGTATATATGTATATATGTATGTATATATGTATGTATATATGTATCTACAGTGTATGTATGTATATATGTATGTATATATGTATGTATGTATATATGTATGTATATATGCTATGTATATTTGTATGTATCTACAGTGTCTGTCTGTATGTATATACAGTGTGTGCTGCTGTATGTATATATACTATGTATATATACTATGTATGTATATATGTATGTATATATGTACTACTATACTACTACTACTATGTATATACTGTATATATGTATCTAAAGTGATGTTATTTTATGATCATAAATAAATGTATGTATATATGTATGTATGTAGATTTGTATGATTTAAATATATGTATCTGTTAACGTCGAGGCTGTTATAACCGGAGCGTGACGTCTTGTTGGAGGTTATCTAGGTTCTCTAGACTTCGGGTGCTGATTACTCGCTAGTACTGCTACTAGTGGGTGGTCGGCCACGAAATTGCCACAGTGGTTTGCATCACAGTTTTCAGTCTGTCTATTGAGATATATCGATGAAAGGTTTTATCTCAGAATATGGGCCTGTATATTTTGCCTGTTTTGCACGAATATACATACTTCGCCGTCGTGGCACACATGTATTGCAAAGAACTATGGTGTTGGGTTGGTAAGCATGTAAAGGTGCGTTGGTACGGAATGTTAATTCTTACGAGTGCTGTGATGAGCATGCACAAATTCTCCTGGAACAGTTAGTGGTTCTACAGCTCAGCTGTAACCAATGTCCTCCTTAGGCGAGATTCTGATGCCAAAGGAGGACCCAAATCGTCCGCAACCAGGACCTGTAAGGCGTGCTTTCAAGATGCTTTCAGTGATCGGTGAAAGCGTTCAATCATATACCTTTTCTCTGGTACTGAAAATGTCTCTATCGTGTGTTTTTGTATCTTTGAGCTGTGGCAATACCTCCACGTCGTATACTATGTATACTAGCATAATAGCACCCAGTCTAGAGAAACGATGATATCAGATCATCTGCGACATTTATGGCCCGTCCACGTCCTACCTTTGACCAATCAATGAAATGACCATCATAAAGCCACAGTCAAACTGCTAAGCGAAAAATTTGTTTGGCAACTTAAGAAACAGTTTCGGCATCAATCATAATGCCAAATCAAAATCAACCTCTGATTTCAGTACCAGAGAAAAGTTCTCACATATTAACATTGACTTGGTGACCAATATTTCTATACACGAAGACAATAAGGTAAATTCTAGTAGAGTGATGTTATGTAATCTGAAAACAACAAGTACTGTCTGGGTCTCTTGTAATCTTGATAATTGTTCGTACATGTACGTATGTAGATAAATCTTATGTATCTACAGTGTATGTATATATATGTATGTAACTGTATGTATATTTGTATGTATATATGTATCTACAGTGTATGTATATATCTACAGTGTATGTGTTTATGTATGTATGTAATATATCTACAGTGTATGTATATATGTATGTGTTTGTATATGTATGTATCTACAGTGTATGTAACTACAGTGTATGTAACTACAGTGTATGTATCTATATGTATGTAACTACATGTGTATGTATGTATCTACAGTGTATGTATATATGTATGTATCTACAGTGTATGTATATATGTAATCTACAGTGTATGTATATAACTATCTACAGTATGTAACTAGTGTATGTAATATGTATCTACAGTGTATCTACAGTGTATGTAACTACAGTGTATGTAACTACAGTGTATGTATATATGTATGTAACTACAGTGTATGTAACTACAGTGTATGTAACTACAGTGTATGTAACTACAGTGTATGTATATATGTATGTATCTACAGTGTATGTAACTACAGTGTATGTAACTACAGTGTATGTAATATAGCAATGTAACTACAGTGTATGTAACTAAGTGTATGTATATATGTGTGTAACTACAGTGTATGTAACTACAGTGTATGTAACTACAGTGTATGTATATATGTATGTATCTACAGTGTATGTAACAAGTGTATGTAACAGTGTATGTATATATGTATGTAACTACAGTGTATGTAACTACAGTGTATGTAACTACAGTGTATGTAACTACAGTGTATGTAACTAGTAGTGTATGTAACTACAGTGTATGTAACTACAGTGTATGCAACTACAGTGTATGTAACTACAGTGTATGTAACTACAGTGTATGTAACTACAGTGTATGTAACTACAGTGTATGTAACTAAAGTGTATGTAACTAAAGTGTATGTAACTACAGTGTATGTATATATGTATGTATCTACAGTGTATGTATCTACAGTGTATGTAACTAAAGTATGCAACTACAGTGTATGTAACTACAGTGTATGTAGTGTATGTAACTAAAGTGTATGTAACTACAGTGTATGTAATATATGTATGTAACTAAAGTGTATGTAACTAAAGTGTATGTATATATGTATGTATCTACAGTGTATATAACTAAAGTGTATGTAACTAAAGTGTATGTAACTAAAGTGTATGTAACTACAGTGTATGTAACTAAAGTGTATGTAACTAAAGTGTATGTAACTAAAGTGTATGTATATATGTATGTATACAGTGTATGTAACTAAAGTGTATGTAACTAAAGTGTATGTAACTAAAGTGTATGTATCTATACTATGTATGTATCTACAGTGTATGTAACTAAAGTGTATGTAACTAAAGTGTATGTAACTAAAGTGTATGTATATATGTATGTATCTACAGTGTATGTAACTAAAGTGTATGTAACTAAAGTGTATGTAACTACAGTGTATGTAACTACAGTGTATGTAACTACAGTGTATGTAACTAAAGTTTATGTATATATGTATGTATCTACAGTGTATGTAACTACAGTGTATGTAACTACAGTGTATGTAACTACAGTTTATGTAACTACAGTGTATGTAACTACAGTGTATGTATCTACAGTGTATGTATCTACAGTGTATGTATCTACAGTGTATGTATCTACAGTGTATGTAACTACAGTGTATGTATCTACAGTGTATGTAACTACAGTGTATGTATCTACAGTGTATGTAACTACAGTGTATGTAACTACAGTGTATGTAACTACAGTGTATGTGTATGTAACTACAGTGTATATAACTACAGTGTATGTATATATGTAACTACAGTGTATGTAACTACAGTGTAATAACTACAGTGTATGTACTATATGTATGTATCTACAGTGTATGTAACTACAGTGTATGTAACTACAGTTTATGTAACTACAGTGTATGTAACTACAGTGTATGTAATATGTAATCTACAGTGTATGTAACTACAGTGTTTGTATATATGTATGTAACTTATGTAACTACAGTGTATGTATAATATGTATAACAGTGTATGTAATAAGTGTAGTGTATGTAACTACAGTGTATGTAACTAAGTGTAATAATATAATATGTATGTAACTACAGTGTATGTAACTACAGTGTATGTAATCTACAGTGTATGTAACTACAGTGTATGTAATCTACAGTGTATGTATATATGTATGTATCTACAGTGTATGTAACTACAGTGTATGTATCTACAGTGTATGTAACTACAGTGTATGTATATATGTATGTATCTACAGTGTATGTAACTACAGTGTATGTAACTACAGTGTATGTAACTACAGTGTATGTATCTACAGTGTATGTAACTACAGTGTATGTATATATGTATGTATCTACAGTGTATGTATATATGTATGTATCTACAGTGTATGTAACTACAGTGTATGTAACTACAGTGTATGTAACTACAGTGTATGTAACTACAGTGTATGTAACTACAGTGTATGTAACTACAGTGTATGTAACTACAGTGTTTGTAACTACAGTGTATATAACTACAGTGTATGTATATATGTATGTAACTACAGTGTATGTATATATGTATGTATCTACAGTGTATGTATATATGTATGTATCTGCAGTGTATGTATATATGTATGTATCTACAGTGTATGTTTGTAGGTATCGGGTGGTTGGAGGTTTCTGCTGGTAGGTCCTACTTCTTTCCTTATCACTTTTTTTTTTTACTTACCTCTCATCTTGCTTTTTCTTCTTAATTGACCTCGAAATCAGTCTATATGGTGGACGGGGGTGAATTTCAAACAAACAAACAGATGTATGTATGAACGTTAATCTTTGTATCTAACTGTGTATGTATTTGTACATGTGTGGTGAGCTGGGGGGGGGGGGAGGGTGCTACTTGGTAGGTACTACTTCTTTCCTTTCATTATTTTCATACATTTTTCATCTTGCGGTTTCAACTGAATTCACCCTGAGATCACCGCATACGGTGATCAGAAGTAAATTTCAATGAAATAATATGTACATATGTGTATGTATGTGTGCATGTTTGTATGAATGTGTATGATTGTGTACATGTGTGTTTGTATGAGTGATTGCATGTGTGTATGTATGAATTGATGCATCAATCAGTCGCTCTACTGTTAATCCGTAACTAAGTACTTGCAAAGCTAAGGGGAAATGTCCAAATCCAAGGCTGTTTAATCACTGTGTTGGGAGTCGGTCGATGTAATCGCCCGTTTGTCTGTACGAGTCTATGTCACCACTGTCACAAAACAATGAAAGATACTATTTCATGTACCGTGGGGTTGTACTGTAATCCTATTGAAAGAATGCTAGCAGAAGTGATGCGGTGTGTGTATTTAGTTAGGTCTATATTCCATATATTATTATTACATACCAATATATTGCTGCGTGTTTTTGTTTGTTTTTGTTTCTATTTGGTAATGTAACTTGTTGTATGTCACACCGATTGCGCAAGATTGTCTCAAATTCCTTAGTGAGATAGTGCGGTGCCTTCAAAGAAATTAATTGCCCTTTTTGTTTGTTTGTTTGTTTGTTTGTTTGTTATCAGATAGATACATTTACTAGAAAAGACTCGGGAGTGGCAGGTGATATTGAATGCCTTTCGTAACAGGACATTAGTCTCGCTCGCCACAGATATTACTAACCAGCTAGTACTAGTGGTATTATTATTATTTTTTTGGGACCTGGGGTCGATTGGGGAAAATGCGTGTTAAGTGTCAGTCTTTCTCAAGGAACCCAACGTCAGGCTTAGCATTTGCCAGGATTCGAACCCAGGACCTTTCACAAACGATCGCAAAGCCCGGCAGTCAAGCCACTAGGCCACTGCTGTGGCCATTATTTTATGAAATGCATTATTTGCGTGTAATGCATTATTTCTTTAAGAAAGACACCCCCTCCTCCCCCAGGTAGCCAGGTAAACCATGTAGAAATAGGAAGGAGGGAGACATAATACATACAGATGTCAGTGCCACACTAAATATAATCAATAAATGCAAATTAATTCAATAAGTCTGTATGTTTGTATATGTGTGTATGTGTATGTGTGTATGTATGTATATAGGTATGTGAGCGTGCATGTATGTATGCATATATGGCATGTATGTCGTTATGCTTGTATTTTATTATTAAAAAAGTAAACAACAACATCGACTTTCCTCCATGGTTCCATAACTTGGACGAAAACAAAAACAGCCGTCGGAACGGGCGGTAATGGTAATGGTCATGGTAATGGTCATGGTCTTGGTAATGGTCATGGTCATGGTCATGGTCATGGTCGTGGTCATGCCCTAGCCTACTTCTTCTTTCCTGTTACCGTTGGAGACTCGTTAGTCCAAAGACAAGGTGTTGGCCTCGTAACCCAAACGGTTCAAGTCAAGCCCCGCCGACGGTTAAACAATTTACTTGATTTTTTTTTTTCGAGTAAAATCTCCCCCCCATCCCTCCCCTCTCCCCCTGTTCCATGTAGGTGGATTGACACCTAGTCCCATCGGAGGCGGACGATAAACAGGAGGTCCTCATGTGCTGGTCCCACCATCGCTATGTGGACGTTAAGGATCCTTTGGCTGCTTACAGGGCAGTCTGGGCGAAAATCAAAATCCTACGGAACCCCCCTCCCCACGCCCACCCCTTTCTCGAGATCACCTTAGTTGTGAATGTGGGAAAATCCATCAATGTCTTTCCTCTTGCTGATTCCTCTTTCTTGGGAATTGGCGTATATGGCGGACAAGGTAAATTATAATGGAACATCAGTGAAAACAAAGGTATGGTAGTGATTTCGAAATATAAATCTGACTCACTCATGCTGACCTAAAAAACCCAAACAACCCACATTCCCCGTTTCCCCCTTCGCTCCCCGAACACCTGGCACCCCCCCCCATCCACCCACTCACAAAGAGTCACTTCGTCAAGACAAATAAACAAATTAAGCACAAAAAACCCCACCCCCTTGCAGAGGGAAAAGTACCAACAACGAACCCCCCCCCCAATACCACAACAAAATAATGACATGACCCTAACAAACAAACAGCAAAGCAACATATGACAGCTTCTGCTGGCTCTGTACTCCTCTGGTGGGCAGTTGGTTTGTCCTATCTCTTTCCATTCACTCTTTCACACGTCTTTTTTGTTTCCTTTGAATTCACTTTCACTACTTTCAGATCATCACATATGGTTGATAGGGTAAATGTCAATGAAACAAAAATGTACATGTATGTATGTATCATAATGTATGAGTGCATATATGTATGTATGTATGTATGTATGTATGTATGTATGTATGTATGTATGCATGTATGTATGTATGCATGTATGTATGTATGTATGTATGTATATGTGTATGTCTGAGTTGATGCGCCAATCAGTGAGTCTACTTTTTAAGTGGTAGCTAAGTACGACAAGTAATTGCAAAGCTGGAGGACTGTTTACTGTTTCATATGGTGGATTCAGGAAATTTTAATGAAACTAAACAATCATTCAAACAGACCTCTAGATTCCTCTTTATCACATACCTTTGTGTCTTGCTTGAGTGCTGTCTCTTCCCCTAGTCTCTTTCTTCCCTCAATTAAAGATTTACAGCTCACGAGGACAATGGAATTTAGTAAGGAATTTGAGTCTTGTATTATATCCTGATATAGGGCTTTGTTAACCAGTCTGTATCAACACATATTATCTTGTCATGCATGGGCGGTTAGCAGGTGTTACTGGTAGGTTCCACTTCTTTCCTTTCACTTTTTTACCTGTCTTTCACCATGCTGTTTTCCCTTAATTCACCCTGAGATTATCGCATATGGTGGAGGGGGTCGATTTTAACGAAACAAACCATGCCGTGCTATTGCTATCACATTGCTTGAAATGGTGTCTTGCAGGCTGGGGTCAATCACATCGTCCTTGCGGTCAGTTACAGAGCGGAGCAGATGGAGAAAGAACTGGAGAGCGTTCAGGAGCAGGTGAGTTGTACAGTCGCAATGCCATGGATGGACTTTCAAATGTCCAACCCTGTGACTGAAATGTAGTTTGTTTTGATTTTGTTACGTTTCGATTGATTTTCTTATTTGGGTTTTGATTATTCAAAGTTAACATTTTGCAGGCCCTATATGTTTAAAATACTTAGGGGTTCTTTAGCCTTTCTATTTTCCCTACATACAAAAAACTCTTTTGTAGTCTGTGGTGAGTGGAAATGCTTTTATCTCAATTACTGCAAAGTTAGAGTCAATCCTCATTTTCGTAATTAGAAACACATGCCCTCCCCCCCTCCCCCCTCCCCCCACACACACACACACACACACACACACACACACACACACACAAATCTCTATGCTTTTGCGATTAAAATCAAGGAAAAACTTTAAATAAACATTCCGACAACAGCAAGGAAACAAGAAGAGAAAAACCGAACCCCAACCTTATTGATCTCAATGTCTCTATTCTGTGTGCACATTTTATTGACTTGTATTGTGATTATTGATGTTATTTAAATACGTCACTCCTAACTTTTTTCTCAAATAAAATTTGTCTTGCTTTGTCTGTTTGCAGCTTGGTGTGAAAATTTCAATATCTTTGGAGAATGAGCCTCTCGGAACTGGTAAAATAGTAGATAAATATAAAAAAACACTACATGACTGCATGTATCATTTATTTCTTGTCTACCAAACCTGTTTTTTCTATGCACCTGATTACCTATTCATGTATTTGATCTATTTGCTTCTTTGAGGACTTTTGGTTTTGAGTTGAGTGGGTTTCACCCACATCCACAACTACGGCGATCTCGGTTTTTTTTTTTTTTTGGTTGGGTAGGAATTTTAATTATGCCCAGACTGCCCTGTAAACAGCCAAGGGATCTTTAGCGTGCACAGAGTGTTGTGATCCGCACACATGACCTCCCTTTTGTCATCCGTCTCCGATCGGACTAGGTGCCGATCCACCTACCTGGACCAGAGGGGTAGATTCTACTTGAAAAAAAGGAAAAAATTTTTCAGCATGCCGGGGCTTGAACCACCTACCTTTGGTAGGTTGAGAGGCCGATGCTTTGCTTCTGGACTATCGCAGTCCCCTCTTCTTTGCGTATACATTTTATAAAAGAATATTTTGAGTTAATATCTCCGCCGTTGATTTTGAATTATATTAACAGTGTTAGAGAATATTGGATTAGTGTCATTTAAATTCATCATTGAAAAGTTTCAACACCTTAAAATTTTGAATAACATTAATCTCTGTTTCATAGCATTTCTTGTTTTGTTTCTTTGTATTTATCAAGGAGGCATTTTATTTTCCTCTTTAAAAACAGTATTCAAATGATTGTATAAATTGTTCTTTCTTCCTTTCTTTATCAGTTCCCATTCTACTTGTGTATGGTTCCAGATACCCAAAATCATCTTCCTTCCTAACCTGTCCTGACATCTTCTGTGAAAAATCATCTTCCATCTTCGGCCCTGGCTAACCTGTCCTGACATCTTCTGTGAAGGTTAAATTTCTTTGCTTTAGTGCCTCTAGTATATCTTCATCCAACCTGTCCTGACATCTTCTGTGAAGGTTAAATTTCTTTGCTTTAGTGCCTCTAGTATATCTTTGTCCACAGGAAACGAATAACAGTCCTACTGATACCTTGTCGTATTGTGAATGTTTTATTTATCTTGCTTGTTTTTCAACAACACCGTAGCAATCTCTGGAAAGAGTTGGTACTGAAGCAACTTAACTTTATCTACACAGACACTTTAAAAATGTTTACCCATTTTTCCCGTGGGTGTTAGATAGCTGCTACTGGTAGATTGTTCTTCTTTTCTTGCACTCTCTTCACACGTCTTTCTTCATCTTGTTGTTTCCCCTTTATTCACCCTGAGATCCTTGCATTTAGAGGACAAAGTGAACTGCCATAGAAGATATAAAAGAGGCACTAAAGCAAAGAAATTTAAGCTTCACGGAAGGAAACAAAAACTGTCAGGACAGCATACCCGGTAGAAAGTTCATTTCGGGCATCTAAACTCGTACACTAGAATGACGAATTGGAACTGGCAAGGAAGGAAACAAAGAAAATAAGTAAACTGCCATGAAAGACAGGAAACAAAAGACTTGTTTTGACTAGTCAATGATCGTTTCCTACTCATGCTGACTTACAAATCTTATTTTCTCAGCTGGTCCATTGGCCCTGGCCAGAGATATCCTCTCCCAAGACAACGATCCTTTCTTTGTCCTCAACAGTGACATTATTTGTGACTTTCCTTTCAAAGACATGGTCCAGTTCCACAAAAATCACGGCAAGGAAGGAACTATAGTCGTAAGTCTGAGTTTCTGTTCTTCCGCATTACTGTACGGAACTAACCCTTTGACAATTGATACACAACTTGTGAAACACCAGCTCCTATGGCCTGTGTGGCTTGTTAGTTGTTTTGTTCTTAATGTTCTCACTTCACTACTTTTTAAAAGTGTTTTTATCATTGATATGTGCTGTGTTTGCGGGTAACAGTGGTATTGTGATGGAAGAATCAGATTTGATGCTTTGGCATTTTTGGATTTTTCAAGTAAGTTTTGCTAGGGATCCTTGTGTTGCTTATTTTTCATTTGATGATGGTAAATTGTGAACCGTTCTCGAGGGGGGGGGGGGGGAGGGGGGGGGGGGGTTCATCATGTTTCTTTTTTACTTCATTATATAGAAAATGCTTACTTTTTCTTCATTTTACTTATTTCATTTGATTGATCCATTTCTTTTTTTTCTTTCTTCAGGTGACAAAAGTAGACGAGCCCTCAAAGTATGGTGTGGTAGTGTATAACACTGAAGACGGACAGATTCAGAAATTTGTGGAAAAGCCTCAGGAATATGTCTCTAATAAAATTAATGCTGGCATGTACATGTTTAGTCCTTCAGTCCTGCAAAAGAATTAAGGTAATTGTCTCTTGCTGATTGTTATCAAGCATTTCAGATTATTCGTTAGTTCTACTATTCCAGTTTATTGATGAATTTTTGTTCTAGATGAACTAAAGGAACAGAAGCCTCACAGAGTAAAAGTTCCTTCAAGGCTGTTTTGGCCAATAGAAATTGGGATGAGCCGATAAATGTTTTTTTCACTCAACCTTGGGTGGGGCTTACGTCTTTTTCCTTTTACCGTAATGAGTTCATACCATTTCAGCTGGTTTCTTTCTGTGTTCTTATATATTTTCATGGTTTTTTGTTTGCTTTTTGTTTTGTGTTTTTGTAGTTGTTTCACTGTACATCTTTAAATTTAAATGAAATTCCAGCTTTACGTTTTTTCCTTTCCCCTCTCACTCTCATCCAGCTTCAACCCACGTCTATAGAAAAGAAGTCTTTCCTTTCATGGCGTGTGATGAGCAGCTGTTTGCTATGGAATTACAAGGTAATTTCTGGTTTGGCTTTTTAAATACAATTTTGATTGCGTGGTCCCTTTCCGGGGTGCTGTTGATAAGTATCACTTACTTCAGTCTTTTCTTTGTGTTGGGCAGTTTGCTTTAATTGAAAAAATAAATTTATTTATCTATTTATTTGTTTGTTTATTTACTTTAAAATTTATTAGCTCAATTTTATATATTAATTTATTGATTGATCGATTATTGAAAAAGTGTAATGATGTTTTTTTGTTCCTAGCTTAAAATAACCTCTCACCAAACTGATGATTTTCCCTATTTTGAAATTGATTGTTATCTTCCATTCTCTTTGTTCTTAGTCCTATTCTTATGAAGGGCAAGTTTTTTGCTCTTGTCAATTGACAGGAATTATTGGCAAATACTGCTAGTATTGTTCCTAATGTACTGTAAATAGGTGAAGAGGAGTAGAGTGGTGAGGGTCTTGGCCTCCCATGCCTAGGTTTGGGCTTACATCCCAGTGTGAATGTATGGAACATTAAGCTGAAAGTCATAGGGAATTAAAAAGAGTGGTAATGTCTTTCCCAGAGAACGCAACACCGGACCCACCATCACCAAAGGTCTCAAGTCCTAGCAGCCTTTCCTTCAGGCCAGCGACTCGACTCTGTTTTACTGAGTTGTGTTACTCACATCTACAACTAAGAGATCTGTGCGTGAAGAGCGTTTTTTTTTTTCAGGTTGAGGCTCCTGGGATTTTTTTTCTTTGCCCGGTTACACTAACACAAACAGACACAAACTGCCAAGGTGCAGGATTTTGATTTGCACATCTACAACTGTGATCTGTGAGTTTTGTTTTGGTAGGATTTTTTTCTTTTCCTCCTGTCTGCCAAGGGATCTTTGATGTGCACAGAGCGTTGTGATCTGTACATGGGACTTTTTTATCCTCCTGTCTCCGATTGGCCTATGTGTCGATCCAAATACCTGGACCAGGGGTAGATTTTGCTCAAATTTTTTTTCAACCTTTGGCGGGGCTCGAACCCACTACCTTTAAGTTGAGAGGTCGACACGTTGTCTCTGGACTACCGAGTCCCCATAGATTGAATGAAGGATGGCGGACAAAGCCGGAAGGTCGTACCCGTCTTACCAGACCCCTCCTCCATCAAACAGCAGCATATCAAGACAGGCACTTCAGTGGAATCCACAAGGCACAAGAAAAGGGGGCAGGCCACAGGCAACATGGAGAAGGAGGAGTGTTGAAAATGATATGAAGAGAAGCAGAAACACCTGGATGAACCTGAAGAAGCTGGCGAAGGAAAGGGATGAGTGGAAAGTGTTTTTGTGGCCTTTGATGATGATGATGGTGATTGGACATTTCTGTTCTAGCACCAAGTACGTGTCGTGATGCAACAATAGCTTCCCTTGCCCATCGTTTTCTCAAACGGCTTCATCTTAATAGGACTGCAATCATTGGTCTTTTTATATTCATAAGAATTTTTTTCTATTGTTTTTGTTCAGGTTTCTGGATGGATGTAGGGCAACCCAAAGATTTCCTGACTGGCATGTGTCTCTATCTCGATTCACTCAAACAAAAACATCCAGAAAAACTACGCCAGGGTAATGGAATAGTCGGCAATGTACTCATAGTAAGTATATGAGTCATCTTTGTGGGGAATGTGATGATGTGTGTGTGGGGGGGGATGAAAGGCAATGCGTAGCTGCCAACTAGTAGGTTTAAAACATATTTACTACGTTTTTGGCTTTGAGTCCATAAATCTGTAGTTAACTTGAAAAGTGCGTGAATATGAGGGTTAAGTGTAGTTTTTGTTTAACGAAACCCTAAGTGAATAGCAGAGACTTGGAGCGACTGGATTGAAAATCCGGAAACGCCATTCAAAGTTTGCAAAACTACTGTCGCCATTCGCCACAAAAGCCAGCGATCAGACGACTTGTTGATAATTTATCAAAGTTTTCTAGAATATTATTAACGCGTCATGCAAGTTAAAATTTGTTTGCGCTGTCAGGTTGGCAGCTATGGTAGTGTTTCGTTCAAGGTTTCTTTAAGTTCAAGGTCGTTTTGACCCATAGAGCTGCAGTTTCATTCTATTGTTTTAAGAGGAGGGGGGGATCCTGAGGAAGGCAGTTTTACAACAAATGGGACAAAACTCGTTTATTGCATGACTGGATGGAATATTTCATGTCCTTGACATTGATATCATAACAAAGGCTCAGTGTCGATTATTTCATTTTATACTATTTTTAAAAAAATGATACCGGCCTAACCTTCAACACATTGGCTGTACTATAAAAGCTGGAAATTTGGTCTTAAATATAACAAATTGGTACTCATTTAAATACCACAAACTCTATCCGAAAAATCTATTTTTGATGAATTATTGTCAATATTAGCTAAGATCGGCTGAATATTACGGGAAACATTCTGCGCACCTATAAGAAAAATGCCATCCCGACATGAGTATAAGGTATCTGGAGCAGTTGAATTAGGTCGACATGAAGTATTTGATAGCTTCTCACGATTGTCAAAGTATTATATTATTCTTTTATAGGTTTATATGTGAAAAAACATTCAAATAACGGAAAAAAATATTTAAAATGTGATTTTTCCAAAATGTTACTCTTTGATAGTAATATGCGATCTACTTTTTTATTTATTATCTGATTGTCCCCAAATTCGGTAGGTAACAACTGTAACGCAAACAAAATTTTTCACCCAGTGGCGATTTTCGATATCTCTTCAAAGTTTTGCAAAATGATTTTTTTGTGATTAAATTTGCTAAAAATTGGAAAGGTTGCTATATGTATTTTCAAAAAATTCACAAAATCAAAACAGTTTAATTTATCCAAAAAAGCTACTGGATGCGGCTAGGTATTGAACCGAATAACGTGTGTGCAAAGTTATAACCAAATTTGTTTATAACTGAAAAAGCCTATTTGAAATGAAGTTGTTATTTTCGCTATGAAAATCCAAGATGGCGGGGTTCTCTCATGGCAACCATATGATAAGAAAATTTTTAAAGTATCTTTTTGAGCTTATTTAGAAATGCTGAGTACAATGGTAGTGGTTAAAATTGTCTATATCAAATTTAAAAAAAAACATGCTCAGGACCCGCCCCTTCAAGGTCAATCCTCTCACTTAGTTACTAATCAAATCACTCAAAACTTTTGCAGATTGTTATTCTATTCAATATCTTAAATTTGATGTGAGAAACTTGAGGTGTTTATGGATATGTTTTTTTTATGAACTTTTTTACATAACATTTGTCGTATAAAATGTAGAACTAGGTTAAGGTGTGCATTGTTGTGAAGACAGGTGTCAGAATGACCAGCTTTTTATTCTGCTCAATTACTCCTAAAAGTGTGCGTGTGTTTACAAAGGCACAAACAAGCAAGTCTTTGCCCGTTGTCCCTTACGTCACTCATCAGATCATAACGAATCATCACCACCGAATCGATAGCGTATGACTTGAAAGCCAATGAGAGGTCGACAAGCCCTTGTGACTTTCCATAGCAAAGTGATTTTTAGTTAAACGTGTAGCACTGAAGTCATGAAAGCACATTCTCTCCTGGGATTAGTGGCATATACACTAAATTTCCAGTGTCTCTTAATAACTCCTGCTTTTCTGGGACCTTGAATTTGGCACGTGTGTTGTCAATATCCAGTCAAAGCCAAAGATGATACCAGATTGGTTGTTTACTGTCACAGAATAAGGATTTTGTAGTGCCATTTTTTCACGCAAATCTAGGGAAATCGTCCTCAAGATTTTGACCATTTCTCCCTACCCGCACGTTTAAAATGTTTTGTAATAAAAAGCTAAAACGTTTGATGACTAATATGTCTGTGCCATAAACTTGTAGATAAATGATCCTTCTCCACAAAAATGCAAAAAATTAAAAAACCATTTTGGCCCTAAATTTTACCTGCCTGATATAGTGTGACATAGTGTGGACAAATTAGTATCAGATTGATGCCGCAAGTCAAACTTTACACAACATTCCAAAGTACAAAGTATGAATACATGAGATTTAAATGTAATATTTGTGATATTTTAAAGTGTCTAAATGTTTTCAAGTTTGAGATTTATTTAATATACAAGTCCATTCATAGTCTTGGCTGTATTTCCATATCTTCTGATTTAATTGGATAGATTTCTGCAGTGACAGTAAACCTAGAATCAGAAGCATAAAAAAAAGTTCAAAATTTGTGTTTAAGTGGAAAACTACGGAATAGTTGACATTTCTCATCTATGGATTTATAAAACAGTGAGAAAATTGTCATTCATGAACTGATCAAGTTTTGTGAATTAAAGACTTGTGGCAAAGCCATAAGCAGTCATTTGTGTCCCTTGAAAAATTCACAAAATCTCAGTCAGGCAGATAGAATTTCGATTTGATAATATGTTGTTGTGTCTGTTGTGTGTATGCACCATTCCATTTTTGTCAGTTAGGCAAGTTTTTTTTTCAGTGTGTCATGTTGACCTTCTAACTCACCTTTTTAATTTCCCATCTTCTTCTTTTAAATGTGCGTGGGTCGGGTCGTTTGAACTCGGAGAGAGTCCTTGAAATGGCGACATTGTCGCTTACGGCCTCAGTTGGCTTCGGGATTGGTTGTGGGTCCTGTGACTTTATTCTTCAGAGATCGGGGGACCCTATAATTACTACATTGAGTAAAAAGAGCCCCCCCCTCCTTCAATGCCAAAGCTTGCTTAGTTCCCTTTTCGGGAGCTTACCGTTTCCCATCAATGTTTTGTTGCATTCTCTGTCTGGCTTTACTGACACAGATAGAATCATGTGTGTATTAAGCTTTTCTTTTCATTCTGACACAATTTGTTTTCTCCCTTTCTTCACCAGGATCCAACGGCAAAGATAGGAAGCAATTGTCGCATCGGTCCAAACGTGACCATAGGTCCCAATGCTGTGATAGAAGATGGTGTTTGCATCAAACGCTGCACTGTGCTGAAGGAGGCACACATCAAGTCGCACTCCTGGTTGGAGTCGTGTATCATAGGATGGAATTGTGTTGTGGGCAATTGGGTACGGACTTTACAAGTTACCTTGATTTTTATCTTTAAAAAAAATAATTCTTTTCTTTAAATTTAAAATTCTTTTTTAATTTTTAGAGAGGAATATCCGTGAAATCAAACTCCTGAAACTAACCCCCCCCCCCCCCCCACCAAAACAACCACCACAACTAATCTTCACTCAAAGACATGCCTTTTAATTTAACCAACAGAAAATCCAAATTCCTAACATTAATAACTGGTCGGTGGCAGAGTGGCGAGGCTGTCGAACTAGGGATCGTGACATTCTCGGTTCGAATCCTAGCATGCTAGGTCCAACATTGTGTTCCTTGGGAAAAACGCTTAACATGCATTTTCCCCACTTAACCCAGGTGTAAATGGGTACAAGCACAAGCTTGGGAGTTAAAGCCTGTGTAAGACTAGCGTCCTGTCCAGGAGGTGATCATCATCACCTGTTTCGCTTCTCGCTATAGAATCTGGGATAATCTCTTGCTCTATGGGCCTAAATGGCCTTGAAGGAACTTTACTTTAACATTGGTAACAGAGATGAAATGCTTGTATTTCATAAACCTAAACTATCAGATAAAATGATAAAACTCCTTTATCTTTCCCATGTTATAATGAAATGATTTTAAAATGTAATTTTCTTTGCATGAAATGCTTGATTTTCAAATTTGTAAATTTAAAATATATCACAGGTAAAACCAATGCTTAGTTAGTGATAGATACAACAGTCAGTTAAAGGCACGGTGTGAAAGATACACTCTTAACACACTCTAACCTTGCTTTGCAGGTGAGAATGGAAAACGTCAGTGTCTTAGGTGAAGATGTCATAGTGAAAGATGAGCTCTACATCAACGGTGGTCGCATTTTACCTCACAAGTCCATAGCAGCATCTGTTCCAGAACCGCAGATCATCATGTGATTTCATTCATGCCATCTCATACAAAAAAACATGCACTGCTGCAATGGGAAGTGAGATATTGATATGGTGTATGTGGGAGATGTTGTTAAAACTTTACTGAGGGGTCAAAAAGTGAGTTTGTCGGAGAAGTATCTTTTACAGCATTACAGGAAATTTTCCGATCTGTAATTTAATCTATTAGTCATAAATTATACATGATTCTATAATGAAAGCCAGTGACCGAGAGGTGAGAGAGATTAAACAAAAAAGAAAACAAATGCTTCCTTGACATGTTGTCTTTCTTTTTTATATATAAATATGAATTTACATGTGTTTACTCATTGTAAAAAGGAAAAGGGAAGAGAGTTGTACTTATATGAATTTGAAGTTGTGAAAATGATTCTCATTTGTTCTGATTACATTTTACCATGTATGTGTATGGGGTATAGTAAGGTGGTTATACATGTTTGCGGGTTATTTCCATCTCATATCTTGCTCGCAGTATTTGTTTTGTTTTTGTGAGCTTTTATCATGAAATTGGATTAGCAACCAATGTATTTATAACATCAGTTTAACTCTTAGTTTTAACATCACACTTCATCACAAAGGACAATGATCTTCAGACTTTTGTTTTTTACCTTGAAGTTAATTCAAGTTAAATATCAATGTTTTCTTGAATATTTAAGAATTAGTTTGAGTAGTCAGAATCCATTATGGTACCTCTGACATGGAAAAATTCAGTTTTCTTAGAAAGAACAATCTTGGATATAAAGAGTTTAAAAGATTTTCAACATAAAGATTCCATTTCAATAAAGATTTCACTGTACATGTGACTCAGCTTCATAAACTTAGTATCAATCGTGTTCTTTGAACAGACTTCTTACATTTCTTTTTTTGTCTAGTATGAGTGTCTTAGCATCTGAAATGTTTCATTTCCAATTCTTTCTCTTTTTGATATTAGAGTCATTGTTGGTATCAGAAAAGTGAATCCTTTTCTTCATGTTCAGCATCCATCAGTTTTACTTTATCCCTTTAAAGGTATATATTTACTTGAATGCATTCATTTGACTTTAGATCTGGTAAGCTTGCCCTATCAAGATTTTTGATGAACGGACATGGTCATTTAATGTATTGTATGGGAACATTTGTACAAAATAATTAATTAATTAAATGATTGTTCGTTTCGTGTTTTATTTAATTTATTGTATTTTTATGCTTTTAAATTGACTTATAATCTTACATTTTATGAATTGTATACAAATGTTAAAAAAAAATGAAACTAAGGATAAAGTTTCTGTTTATGTAATTGTTTGAATGTTCTTTTATTATTGGTTGCCTGTGTCATTGTCTTCTTTTAACATTTTTGTTCATGTGGCAGTTTGGGTCATTATTTTGTGTCATGGGTGTTATATTTATTTTCTGATTGTACCATATTTTATTGTATTGAAAGCACCACCATCCCCCCCACCCCTCTCTCTCTCTCTACCAATTCTCTTTCTTCCTCTACATCATAAGAAAAATGCATTTGATTTTAACTATTCTAACTATTCCAAAATTTGTTTGGTATTTCTTTCCTTTTTTTTTTTTTTTAGATAAGATAATTTTATTGATCTTATATGAGAAAATTTACTTGCTCGTCTACAACTTTACTGTCAAAACTACAAGCAAATTTATATTGAAACAAATATAACTAGAAAAAATACATGAAGAGGGGTGGGTGGGTGTAATGGAAATAGAAAAAATTGACTAGGGGCCTTAAACAGTCGTGTTGTCGACATTGCAAACAAATTTCACATGGGGACATTCTTATATAACCTGGAAGAGTACCTGAATATAGGTGGATAAGGGGGCATTTTTAATGTTTGTGCTGGGTTGGCAAAAATCTTATTGCATGGGGAATAAAATCATTTTTATATCTTTCTTTTCTTTCTTCTTTTTGATAAAAATCTATTGCTTCTTTCTGATACTTTAAATTCTTGGTGCAATGAACATGTCAGATCTTCTATAATAGTAATAAACTTAGCTTTCTTAACTACCGATTTTGTTGTTGGTGCAATCTGATCTTGCTTTTCTCAAAAAATGAATTCAAGTTCTATCGTTGAAGAGACATTTACAGTTAAAAAGCAGTCTTCACACCATTAAACAAAGCTATGGATCTCATCATTATAAAAATCTCCATATTCGTTAATGAGATCTAGAATAGAAGGGCCGCCGGCAAATTTTTATCAATTTTGTGTTTCCATGTTAACTTGTGTAATCATTGGTGTAAATGGTTTATAAAACAGGAGAAAAAATGCATCCTCGCTGTGTCCCGGTTTTGAGTCTCTTGTCATAGAAACTGAGTTATTTATCTTTACATGTTGTGGTCATGTACTTTAAGTGTTAAATGCTGATAGGATTATTTTGTTGGCGTTTTTTTCCCTTCTTTCACTTCACATGACTGCGTAAATTACAGTGAATGCAAATCAAAATATAAAATATCTTTTTAGGTGTGGTGATTGAAAATGCTATAGAGAGTGGATTATTGAAAGAGGGTGGGGAGAGTTTTGTGGGGAGCTGTGGAATGAGGATGAAGAGTTGATACGTTGAAAAAAGATAATCATATTTTCTGCAGTGTTTGATTTCTGTCGTCCTAAAGTTGGGAGTTATTTCATGACATACCATCGACTAGAGGGGTGATTGTTCGTAAAATACACATGCACATACAAAAACATTCTCAAAGCATTCGTCTCAAAACTGGATAGACTCATCTAGAAAAGCATGTTGTTATCTTTATGTGTCATGGACATAGAGGATGTTTAATAGTAATAACGACTTAAATCGGACATATGTACTTTCTTATAATCGAAGCTTTAATTTTACTTTTCTTTCACAAAATGCAACATATCCATCATCTGTGTTCTCCACAAAATGTGAAAGCAACACTCCCTTTAATAAAAAAAAAAAGAAATTAGATAACAAACAACATTGGATCAGTCATCAAATATGAATCAATCATCAAAAACGAATCAATCATCAAAAACGTTCATGTTGTTTTGAGGGATAAAAAATGCAGAAATAAAAAACAATCTAAGGATTCAAAGCGTTAAAAACGGCCAAGGATAGAGTCTGCCATTGAAAATAATTCGCTCAGTTGATGTGTTTGTCATATGACGAGTTCTGATTGGCTCAGAATGCATGTAGTGCATTCTGTGAAAAACAGTCATTGGAGTGTATCACGTTTTGTAACGAAACATCAAAGTGTCAGGCTGAAATGAACAGGATATATTGTGTTTTGTGAAAAAAAGGAAAGTGTTTACCAGTAGAAATTTCAAAATGAAATACCCAACTCATTTTTTAAATTATTTTGGTCTATATCGCTTTTTGTGAGAGAACCCTTCAAATGTAAATTCAATTTGTATTATATTGACATGTAATAATGTGAATTGCTGTTGATGTATGAATTTGGCTTTTCATAATGCATAGCTGCCAACCAGTACATAAAAAATGTATTTAGTATTAATAATATGCTTGTTTGGCTTTGAGTCCGTAGATTTGTATTTATCTTGGAACATGAGAAAATGAGTGAAATAAAAAATAATAAAAAGAATCCTTAGTTTACAGCAGAGACTCAGACTCAGCGAGATTGGGGTGAACGCCCAGAGACACCATTCTTATGAGTTTGCAAAATATAGTTGCACTTCGCCAGAAAGGCCAGTAATCAGCAGATGTTTTTTGTTATTTACACTATTTGCAGTAAAGGGTGTTAATTCCAATTAAATTATCAATGTTTTCTGGCAGTAGTTCAAATTAATATTTTTGCGTTTTTTTTAACGTGAAAAGGTTGGCAGCTAGGATGATATAAAGTTACATTCCTAGCATGGGTAGACAACGTCAGTGTTAAGAAGTCCTTGTTACATCTGTTTACCTAGTCAATTGCAAACATTTTATTTTATTTTTTTGTCTTTTCATTTCATTTCATCTTTCTTTTTATGTGCTAGTAGATTTTTTTGTTATATCTAAAAAAAAATTGTAATATGAAAGAGCCATAACAGTATCAGTGTGCTTTCTCCCAACATCAACTTAAAACTCATGTCTTGTTGAGGGGATTGCCAAATCTGACTTTTTTTTTTATAGAATTGTTACCTTGCCAGCACATTGGCATGCTCATATTTCAAAACAAGCAAAATGATGTACGCAAAATCAAATGGGAAGTATGTGATATCTTAGACCTATGAATTTGTTTTCGTTACATTATTTAATTTTAATATCATGGCCTTCTTTCCTTTAATTTTCCTTTTCATCATACGCCGACAAGTTGATTTGACATGATGTGCACTTTCATTAATTATACTACTGTGCATTTGATTCAAGTTCAAGTAAAGTAATATTCCTTCAAGGCCATTACAGCCCACAGATTTAATTTTGATTTTGCCCACATCCACACAAGTGATCCCGGGACAACCCATAGGGCCAGAGATTATCCCTGTTTCTATGGCACGAAGGAGATCAGGTGATAATAATCACCTGCTTGACAGGACAGGACACTAGTCTGTTGTAGGTTTTTACTCCAAGGTTAATGCTGGTACCGGTACCCATTTGCACCTGGGTCAAATGGGAAAATACCTGTCACATGTCTTTCCCGAGGATCACAATGTTGAACTAGCATTGCTAGAATTCGAACCGTGGACCTCATGATTTCAAGTCTGATAGCCTAACTGCTAGGCCACTCACGCACTACTAGGTGTAAGGGGTCGGTCATGTTTTTGTTGTTTTTTAGATTTGCGTTTTCTTAGCTTTACTTTTGTTATTTTAACTGTTGCTTCCAATCAGAGATAAACTTTGTTTCTTTTAATGTTTATTTCAATCAAGCATTTATCCTTTGTACATTTGATATATTTTTGACCTGTTTAAGCTTTCAATAGGGAATTTCAAAGATGGAATAAAAAAGCTGGATTGAGATGACATGTATTGTTATTGAGTTTTTTTGCTTGAAGATTTTGTTCTGTAGATGATCGCCATCATTTGAGAATGTAGAGGATGAATAATAATAAGCTGTCCTCTAACTTTTTGTTTGACAAAGTCATTCTCATTCATCTGTTTGTCTTCATTTATGCAAGACTGCAATGTTTAAAAAAAATAAAAATTTACAACACTTTCACAGCGGAAGAAAATGAAAGAAATTTCGAATTGATTTGTTGCATGGTTATATATAAGCAAGCAGGATATTCTGAAATTGAAAAGTTGTTGTTAGGTTTTAAACAACTCCCCCCCCCCTCCTTCCCAGATGCTTTTTCATTTATTAATATGGACTGTCCCCTTTCAAGGAAGTGAGTTACCTGTTTTTCAAAACAAATATGCAGATGAAATTAAATTATATGTTCTGTTTTTATCCATAGTCAAGTTATACATTATCTTTACTGGAGGGAGACAGTTGCATTGCATGTTCAGGCTCATTTATGTGTGTGTGTGTATGTGTGTGTATGTGTATGCGTCTGGGTGTGTATGTGTGTGTGTGGGAATAAGAGCTGTAGGTGATGAAAGGGATTTTGTCTCTCCCATTGTTGCAGTTCAAATATTTTCATGAAAAAGCGGAGATGATCCATGTGTATCATGTCTCATCTAGTTTGCCAATTTGTGTGAGTGACCATGCTGTGCATGTATGTGAGCAGTGTGCATTCGTGTGTGTGTGTGTTTGAGATAAGGAAAAGGGAGAGCAGGTGCCTTGCCTGAAACCATCAGTATCCTGCTGCAGTTTAACTTCTACGACTATTTTCCTTATTTCTTTCAGATCTTAATTCTCTCTCTGTTTTGTTGATTTCGTCTGTCTGTTCATTTTAAACATCTATGAATTTAATTCCAAACATTTCTGTGTTCAGTCTTGTGATAATTTTTGTTAGAAATGTATGAAATCAACTGTTTTATTTTTTATACTCGCCTGCCAGGACGACCTTTGCTGATCCATGAATTTATTAAACTTTGTCTCTGCTTTTTTTTTTTCTTTTCTTTTTTTTGTTGTCTTGACTATGATGAGGGACAAGCTCAAAGTTAAAATAAAGGGTTGAATAAATTGAGATTTGTTTGGTGAGTTATTTCCATCATGTATATTTCATTCGCTGTCTATTATTCTTTATTATTTAGCTTGAATTTTTGTTTGGTTAGATAAAGTTCCTTTACGATCATAATAGCCCATAGGCCAGAAATTATTACAGTTTCTATAGCATGAAGCTCAACAGGGGACAACACATCACACCTCCCCACCTGATGCTGATATCCATTTGTTGGCGGGTGCTGCTGGTAGGTACTAATTCTTTGTTTCACTCCTTCACTTCTCTTTCATCTTGTTGTTTCCTCTTAATTACCCCTTAGTTCACCGCGATCGTGGATGGGGAAAATTTCAATGAAATAAATAAACTAAAGTATCCCTTTGCATCTGGGTTCAGTGGGAAAATATGTGTTATGAGGCTTTCCCAAGGAAGACCATGTCAGAACCAGAATTGCCAGGATTTGAACCCAGGGCTTCACGATCCCAAATCTGACAGCCTAACCACTAAGCCACCGATGCCACATTATGTTGGGTCAAAGAGAGGAATTAATTTTGTGTTCTGGATTCTCTTAAAGAAAGCTAAACTGTCAAAGTATTTAAATATGCACAAGGTGAACTTGTCAAGTCTTCTTGTCGTTGCTCAGTTAAAAAAAAAAAAAGACAAAACGAAGAAAAACATGCATTTCTACCATAACAAGTTTATTTGGGGAGTATTCCATTCATAGCCATTTTGATTTCAAAAGGTACTTTAGCGGCATTACAGAGTTTTGTTGACTTTCGAGATAGGACATTTATTGCGACACTACTGATTCTTGTACTTCTATTTGTATTTTATTACATTCAGATATTGCGGTAGTGAAGACAGCCCAGAAAAACCCCCTCAACAAAACAAAACATTTCCCCCTCTGTGTTTCAGGCTAAGGGCTGTCACATTTATAAGTTACCGATACACAACTTCTCATATGTACATAAAGGAAGAACCACATTAGAAATATTTTTCTTTAGTGATAAAAATTTTTTTGATTATGATATAAATATAAACAGAATTAACAGATTTCTGACAGGCAACCTAGTGTGACACATTTTTAAAGAAACTCTTTACTGGTGATAACTCCTTTGTTACCCTGCGTCCATTCCATCTTCCTTCTGTCTTGCTTGATTGTACATCATCTTGCTGTTTCTGCCTCTTTCGTCTTAAAAACACTTTAAAAAATCACTTCTTGGATCATAGCAAATAAATGTCAAGTCATCATCATTGCCTTTTCACCGTATACCAGGGTATAGGTCATAAACAACAGACTTGCACTTAGTCATATCTTGGGAAACTCTTGATAAGGCCCTCCACAAAAGACCCTCTCTTCAAGTCATCCTCCACTAGCCTTCTCCAGGTTAATCATGGCCTTCCCTAAACCTCTGCCCCTGTGGATTCCACTGAAGGGTATGTCTTATAGTGCTTTTCTGAGGTTTTCTGAGGGTGTGTCCTATCCATCTCCATCTCAACTGTCCTATTTCATCTGCTATTGGTTTCTAAATGTCAAGTATTAATACTTGAATAGTATAGAACGTCTAGTGCAGCAAATTGTATATATCTTTTTCTATTATCACTGTTGTGCCTCAAAAGGAATATTTGATTTCTCTTGTTAAAAGTTAGTGCCGCAAAGGGTACATCCGTATTTTGGAGATTGATAACTTTTTCTTCTTTTTTCTCTGTTTTTTTTAACGTTTATCTGTCGTCTTACCTTTTCCATTCATCATTGCGCTCAGTTCATATTCCATTCAATCAAGCAAATATCTGCTGTTTGCAATGACCTGAGGTTTGGGCATAGAACATTATCAGGATGTCTCTCTGGAGATGATAAATGGGTCATTAGCCCTGTGATAAGGCTGCCAGATTTGGGATCGTTACATTCTTGGCAATGCTTAGCTCGACGTTGTGTTCCTTGGTAAGCACACATTAATTCAGGTGGAGACATAAAAATGATAAAGCAGTGACCGTCATGTCATTACTGGACAACTTGTGAATTCAACAAAAGCAACATTAATGAGCTGAAATTGAAAAAAAAAAAAGGAAAGAAGAATAGAATTCTGTCCATGAAAATTAAACAAGGTGATACTTCCCCCGAAATTTCATAGATACAAAGCACACAACAAACAAGATAAAATATACTGGTAGCAACAAAAGTAACAGCAACAACAATAAAATTTATAACCAATATAAAGAACACAACGTCGACCAGTATCGACTTTGATAACTTTGAAGGATACTCGAAAGCATCAGATCAAACTATGATCCGATACTAGAGATTTGTTATCGTTTACTTTGACCTTCTTTAGTGCCTGTTCATGTGATTTGAGTAAAACCGGAGTGTTTATCATCAAAGAGGAGCAAAATTGAGACAAACAACGCATTTACTTCTTTATTCCTTACTCTTAGGTGCTTTTTAAACAAATCATGGAGAAAGCACTCGAAAAACACATGGAAGAGGCGTACGTATTATTAGTTTTTAAGTTTCTAATATTGTAAACTTCGACATGAATGATGAATATTCTAGATCTAGATCTAGATCTAGATCTATAAAAATAATGAAATAACCCTCCTCATGATGAGGATTTAATTTTTTCAGATTAAAATTCCTTCTATTCGAGCTCTAGATCTAGATCTCGATCTAGAATCTACATACATTGTGGATAGTTACTAGAATCTTTCTCTTCATGTGGCCAGTGCCAGATCTTGAGATTGTAAAAACCACTGTAGATCTATATATCCAGATCCATTATCACTATCACTAACCCAGAGAGAGAGAGAGAGAGAGAGAGAGAGAGAGAGAGAGAGAGAGCAACATCACCAGGGAGAGAGAGCAGAGAAACATTGCGAAGAGAGTGAGAATTTGCTTTTTGAGTGCAATAGCGAGTGAGAATGTAATGTGTGTGATCATGCCATAAATTATTATGAAACATTAACAGCTCTACCCAGTCTTTTTATACTTTTAGATTAATACAGCGGAGGCATTGTTTTTCAAACCCCTGCTTTAATTTCTATTAATCTAGAGTAAATTACTATACTCGATCACATAAATTATGTAATCGTGCGGTGACCGTGCTTTCTAGGGTGTTTCCCATTCAAACCAAACGTGTTAGGAAGACCGGATGCTATTTATAACAAGCTTAGCCATTGGCTAGTTCGCCATCTTCCAGCGTGAAATTTCGTTTGCAAACATTACTACTGGAAAGCTCTCTAGGTCGGTAACTTACCTGACTTATCATCATATGATCACCATGAAAATAAAAATTACGTCTAACCGATCACTTTTGCTTCTATCCGATCACAGTCTAATAATGCTTCATAAATGCATGTAGTGAACGAAAGCTATCTAGGCCAGTTTCTTATCCTCATTCGATCACCGTGAAATGAGAATTACGTCTAGCTGATCACTTTTACTACTGGCTGATCACTTTCACTTTTACTACTGACCGATCACTCGCTTTGACCACTGGCCGATCACTTTCGCTTTACTCTGGCCGATCACATTCACTACTGGTCGATCACAGTCCAATAGAGCTAATGCACATGGTAAAGTGATTAATCATGCCATTTGCCAAAGTAATTCCACATATCGATGGCTACTGCACTTATGTTGGTTTTCCTCATTGTAATGGAGACATTCTCTCATTACTCTCAATGAACCGGTCAAAAAGCAAAAAGATGGACTTAATTCTGTTATTTTAAGCCACTAGCTCTATATTATTTATGGACTCACATCACCACATTCTTTCTCATCACTGAAGCCATATGTTCCCAAAAACTGAAAAAGAAAAAAGAAGAAAACAAACAAGTGATAATTTAATTTTAAGATCAAACAATGCTTTATTTTAAAAAGAAATAATAGCAATAAATGATTGAGCTCAGAGCACTTTCTGTGGATAAACTACATTATAACTAAAATACATGTATACAAAACGAAACACACACACACGTAAATATATATATATATATATATATATATATATATATATATATTTATATATAAATATATATATATATATATATATATATATATATATATATATATATATATATATATATTTATATATACACACACATACATGCACACACAGGATTTACATAGAACGTTGTGAATGATAAGAAACTAGGTCTAGATGCAATGTTCATATTCTATATCTAGATCTAGAGTTTAATCAAACAAAGAACAACAACACTATTTGATTTTTTTGTGTGAATGGGTATGCTATAATATATAGTCTATTAGTGACATTATTCTGGTGATCGGATGAATGTAAAATCAACAAATTCCATTACGGCAATCTGATCACCCCGTTTATAGTTTAACTACAACTCGATCATTTGTACATGGTCTTCACGTATTCTAAAAATTTATTCTACTACGAGGATACCCCATAGCTAATCTAAAGGTGCTTAGCTTCTTAACCCGGAAGCATGTTGTAACTTCCTGTTTCCTGAAGAGTGAAAGTTGCGCTCACATGGAGTACAAAAACAGCTGCTGAACGAGGATACAATGACGTAGGCGATTGGATCAACGTACTGTGTACTTGCAGAAACGTCTCTACCGGTGTGTAAGAGCCTCGCTTTGGATTCTTGACATGGAGAGCGGTGAATCATTTTTGTCATGCGAGTGATCGGATATAGACGTTGTGATCGACGGTGATCGGATCAATGTAATTTACTCTCTCTATATATATATGAAATATGCATTCTTAGAACATCATTCACCGATGCTACTACATGACTTTGTGCCGAAAAAAGGAATGCACACTTTGTCAAGGGAACAAATATTTCTTGTCGACATGAAAATCTCTAAGATAAAAAAAATGTAATAAAAGAAGGAAGAGTTGGATAAGTGTTGTCCTGTAACATTACCCGTTGGCTAGACTAACTATACTACATGTATACATCTGAATGTAGGCTACATAATTAATGTTCTCATCGTGTCTATAAGGTCCATTACATACCGTATTGTGTTAATTTTTTGCTAGCCTGCATCATTTAGGCCTAGGGCTTATGGTAGTACTTTTGTTAGACTGCAATGCTATAATGCTTGATCACGCTAGCAGCTGCCTGTGACTGTGTGTGTGTGTGATATCAACTTGCACCATATGCCTTGCACATCATAGATGAACATGAGTTCTGTCTCTTTATACACTGTTATAACGGGACTTAGCTACAACAGGATCTTTCCTCCAGACCCGCCAGTCCTATGGTAACCGAGCTGCGTTGTACAATCCAAATGAACATCAGCAAAAATGTACCTCTCTGTCCTAGATTATAGGCATATATGCCTATACAGTTATACTTTTATATAATATACAATGCCTCTTTGATGTGTAAGCCAAAAACACTAATTATAATTATCCATTGACAACCGATGAATCGCCCATTACCACCAGAGGATAAATGCCAGAGGCACCTAGCCACTGGAGGAAAACCACTAGAGACCTCCCGGTGACAATTATCAAAATCCTGATGACCACCTGAAAAGGGCAGGTGTGATGACTTACAGATTATCACCTGACTTTTCTGTGGTAAATAACGCTACCATCATGAAAACCAATTTGGTAGGAGGATTTATGTGTCAGAGATGGTGATAGATGTTAAAATAGTGGCTGCTCCTGACTACAGAACTCCTTCCAAAGAGGAGGGGGAGGAGGAAGGGTTCAACCTTTAGGGGTTGTGATGAATTCTATGAAAGGTAAATCTATCATTATACAGCATCTACGCGGAGGATTGCCGTAGTTGGGCACACACAGAGGTACATAATAAAGAGGTTGTTTTGTTGTTTCTTTCTTTTTTGAAAGGGTGCGATGAAAACCTGGGGCTTGGTTTTGTGGGGATAAAAGAAAGGGGGAAAAATAAGCAGATGTTTATGAGAGGTTGCTTTCAGTAGCGACTGTCTGTCATGACTGAATGTGGCTTTTCGGGTCAAGGGGACATAGCGCGAGACTGAGACATTGGACTGTGTGATAAGAGACTAAGACGTTGAACATGTCTTTTGACATTGACAACAGACAGTGTGACATGGGACTGAGGCCAACCATACTGCTAGCATTCATGGCTTTCTAGACGGTGAGTTTCTTTCGGTTAGTATGATGTGTTGGTATCAGTTTTTTCCCTCCACCCATTCTTATCACAGGACAGTAGCACAAACCATGTTTATTAAATTGGGAAGTGCATTTTTATGGAATTCTTGTATGGAACTACTGTACCCTTGTTGCTTCAATGGAATTTTAGTAAGTCCCCCTGAAAATGTTTGTTTGGATGTCTGGAATACATAGTATTGATAAAATAATAAATTGATATGCTGGAGGTAAATAGTAATCTAATAAAAAAAAATCTTAATGATTAATCTTTAAAAAAATATATTTTTAACACATTGCCTACAGGAAATAAGGGTGAGAGAAAATAATCCTGATCTATATAATCATATTGATATGTGTCGCTAACAGAAGGTGAAATATCAAATATATCAATGGATCACATCTTTTAACTATATTTCACTCATGTTAGATTTTGTAGTACATGTATGTAATTATTTACTTCGTCATCATATTATCTTTTAGAAATTTAAATTTGATAAATTATTTTCTGATGATACAGTCGAACCTGCTTAATCCCAATCGTCCGGGAACAGGCAAACAATTTGGATTAATCGGAAATTTAGATTAACTAAAATGCCTTATTTTGATCTTGTTATAGGTGTGGGATGTTAAATATATATATGTAAACTGAGTGCATACCCTGCTATCTTGCATTTATATGGTCACTGATAGCGCCTCTATTTATCCTAATCAATCAAATGGAAATAATAAAATGGGTGACCAGTTTTAGAACCTTTTAGTTGAGACGGCTGAAATCCCCACCTCGTTGATATTGATGCTATTTCCTTTTATTTCCGTCTAGACAGCTTGAAGTGGCCACTTCACTAAAATAGATCATAGACTTTGACCTAGTTATGTCAACGGGTGACCAGTCCATTTCTCGTTTACCTTAATTGAAATTTACCAAGGGCCTTTGTGTGGTACTATTGTGATGTTTCATTTTGGTTTATAACGTGATTTGTTTCAATCTAATCTTATATTTTTCTTCATGGACCGTAAAAAAAATTATTTACGAGTGTCGAGGTTTGGATTAATCAGTTCAAATATATAGAAAGAAATGTGTTAAAAAAAAAAAATGAAATTGGAATAAGCGGGACTTTTGTGAGGTGAAAGCGAATTTGGAATAATTCAGTCATTTTCTTGTCTTGTAGACATGATAAGCTTAAATGCTATTCTGATGATGCCAAATTATTGCATTAAAGTAAGAAAGAAGCTCATCTCTACAAATGTTCATTTTGCACACTTTTGTTTTTTATTGTTGTTTCAGATTTCGTCTTCCTGGTGTAACTGGTGTTGCATGTGTTGATAACAATGGACTTCATTTAGGAGGTACAAAGGTTACTGTTTAGGCAAATTCTCGTAGATGTGTGAAGGGTTCCATCTCAAAACGTGTTCTGCCTTGCACAGCCCCTTCGATGCATCGTTTGTGATGGAACCCGTCGCTTGTTTACTGCAAATTATAGTTTTATGTCATGTTTTAAAGAAAAGTATTGTTTGTCTCAAGATAATCTCACGGCAGTATATTTATAATTCACATCTAGTTTTTATTTGTTTTGATATTGGTATTATTTATTTCATCATCATTTTGTGGACGCTTATGTGTTGCCTCCACCATCCATTTGTGTTCCCCATTGCTCTCAAGCAATACCCACATTTCATATTGTGAATTAAGTTTGTCAATATATTCATTGGAGCAGCCTCAACTGCATTATATTGCTTTGCTTATGAATAAAAGAATCTTTTTTTTATTCATGATTATTGAAAATAGAGATCTAAGAAATTATAACTTAGAAACAAGAACTAACACTAGGCCTGACAATGTTGTCTTTTTTACTAAACAGGTGAGAATAATTTAGAACTTTGTTGTCTTCCATCCCTAGGAAAAGGTACAATGCCCCAAGATGTGTCTGGGTCGATAAGTGCACTCAGTAAACAGGCGTCCCTTTTGGCTCAGAATATTTCCTCGGCTAATCCTGTTGTGTGCCTAGAATCAGATGGAGGGTGAGTGTAAGAATTTGTCAACCTGTCGGCCACGAACCATGACCTTTATGTGTGAGAGGCCGACACCTTGCATTGGGACCACAGAGTCCATTTGTGTGTGGTGTAGGTACTTTATCACATACGCCTGAATTTTTAATTGGACACATTTGTCTGTTATAGGAACTTTGGTTAGTATAGCAACTACATGTGTTAAGCTTCCTCTTAATTTCCTAATTCATCTTGAAATCACTGCATATATTATATGGTGAATGGGGAAATTTCAATGAAACGCAGCATCCTCTTAATTTCCTAATTCATCTTGAAATCACTGCATATATTATATGGTGAATGTGTATAAACATTCCACCATTTTTATGTCAAAGCTTCATCTCAAGGTCTTGGGTTTCATTGTCAAGAAGTTTACAAAGATGTGTCAATGCTTTTTATTTCCAGCCTTCCCCTTTTCTCCCCAGTACTTTTCCAGAATCATTTCATTGGCTTTGTTTGCTTGAACGTATCATTTCACACCTTTGGCTAATCAAAATGGTTCCTTTTAATTTTACTTACTCGAATTGCAAACGAAGTCTAATTAAAGACCAATTCCTATTAATGTTTGTTTTGGCTTTTTATTCTTTCATATATATATATTTGCGTCAAATTTTTTTCTTCTTCCTCAGGATGGTGCTGGTGAAAAAAACAGACACCATTACAACAGTCATCTTCAAGACATTGTGAGAGCCAGTCATGTATGAATCTAAGTTCTGTACAAATTTACTCATCAACTTCTCATCGTGTAGGTATTTGACTGTCTTCACAGTCACAGGTTGTTTTAATTCATTAATTTCTCTTTTTCATCATTGACTCAACAAGAGCAAAAATAAATGAATGTGCAGTTGGGTGTGAATGCAAATGTTAGACAATTGAACAAAGTTACATCAGTCTGTTGACATCTTTTTTTTCTTGCCCTGTTTGTGATCTAGGTTTTGTTCTGGGTCTGTGTGTATGTGTTTGTGTATACATGTATATACTGTATATGTGTGTTTGTGTATACATGTGTATACTGTGTTTGTGTATACATGTGTATACTGTGTTTGTGTATACATGTGTATACTGTGTTTGTGTATACATGTATATACTGTATATGTGTGTTTGTGTATACATGTATATACTGTATATGTGTGTTTGTGTATACATGTATATACTGTATATGTGTGTTTGTGTATACATGTGTATACTGTGTTTGTGTATGTATACCGTGTAAGTGTGTATGTGCATGTATGAAGAGGGGTAGGCACATGAAGTATGAGAAGCTATGGTTGGATTTATATATGTATGAATAGCGGCTCATTCTTCAATAACTGTTTTTTAACACTGACCTTCTGTCTAGGCAAAAATCTCTTTCATGTAGAGTATATCACATCATTTACCATGCATTCATTGTGTATGGTAGCGAGAGATGATGAAAAGAACTGTTTTTGATAATGGAACTGCATGATGCTAACATAGAGGGCACACTTTTGACATGATCCACCCACTTTGCTGCTATGCCAGCTGATCAAACATCTTATAAAGCAAATCAATCTAGCAACGTCAGTTCTTGTGAAATATGGCTAAAGATAACGGCTATTGGTAGTAACAGTAAAGTGAAACTGCGTTATTGGAGTGATGTAAAGTAAAAGACAGATGCCCTCATTCAAAGTCTTAGAATGTGTAGACATTTTCACACTAAAGGTTGTAAGAAGGGCCGTGAAATAATGTGTTATAAGCAAAATATCATGTTGAAAGCTGTAAGAAAATAAACACAGATAAAACAAAATTTATTTTGAAAAAAAAAATCCTCTTTCCACACATTTATTTGAGTTTTCACTAAAATGTAATGACTCTCTCTCTCTCTCTCTACTCTCTCTGGCTCATTCACCATCTTACTACCGGATATCAAATTTTGTGAAAATCAGTGCAGTAGCAGTTTTCACACAATCTTGTCAACCCTCGATAACCCCCCCCCCCAGAAGCAACCCCAGTGACAAAACCATCACTTTCTTGTAAGAAAGAGGTGACATTGACAACTAAAACAACAAGATGGAGAAGAAAAGAATTTTGCTGTTGACTCTAGCTGCTGATAGCATGTCCCTATCTCTCTTGTTGTGTTCCACACGTGGGTTGTCGTTGTCATTTACCTGTGAAGAAAGATGAAAGTGGATCATTCGTTATTACAAGTGAATACCTACAGAAGAGTGTGCACTGAAAAGGGGAATGGAATTTCTCTAGTCACTACTAATTTTTTTACTTTAGAATTGATCTTAAATCAGCCGGCAATTGAACAAATCTGCTGTTGTGCATTTGTGATTAAAAAACTAAAATTGAAAAGAAGGAAAAACTGGATTTAATTGTGTTAAACTCTACAATTGCACTATGCATGCTGATGCGGACATACTAGTATGTTTATTATGTTTGTAAGAAATGAAAGGAAGATGCATTTCCGTGGGAGAGACCTAATTTGAAAATGTTGATTGAGTAACGCTATCGTGCAATGTTTAAGAAGTGTTCTATGACTTGATCTTCTTGTGTTAATCACATGTACATATATGTATCAGTACATCGTACTGTATCTGCAAAAGTTCTGTCATGTAGGATGCTGGGTACATGTATCAATGTCAGTGTGTAAGAGTCATGGTTCTTGCTGTGCAAATTTTCATTCTTTTATTCATGATGTCCCCTTCACCCACTGTTTCATCTGTCTTTCAATCTGCATTCGTCATACACGAAATATCAGCTATTTGTGTCATTACAATTAAGACACATCAGTTCTATGTATATGGCATATTCATGTCAGTTAACTGTATTGCAAATTTTATTATAACACAATAATAATAATATGTGAATAAAAATGTTTTTAGAAAGTTTTCATGAAATATATTTGGATCTTGCTTCCTTTCTGGTTTGTATTTGTGTACGTAGCATTTGTCTGTTTCTTTCCGGCAAAGTCAATTGTCTTTGTTCTAAATTTGTTCAATGTGTTTCGTACAGATTTTACTGTATTGTGGTGGGCGTTGGCGAGCGCTGCTGGTTGGTCCTACTTCTTTTTTTTTGCTCTTTCACTTGCTGTTTCCTATTAATTCACCCTGAGATCACCACAATGGTGAACGGGTTGAATTTCAATTAAACAAACAAACAAACGGAGGTGGCTGGTTGGTCCTACTTCTTTCTTTTTGCTCTTTCACTTGTCTTTTTATCTTGCTGTTTCCTATTAATTCACCCTGAGATCACTACAATGGTGAACAGGGTGAATTTCAATTAAACAAACAAACAAAAAGAGGTGGCTGATAGGTTCTAGTTCTTTCCTTTCGTTCTTTCACATCTTTCATATTGATGTTTAAGTTTCCTATCTATTTTCACCCTGAGAGTGCCACATTTGGTGGATGGGGTAAATTCCAAACAAAGGTGAGATGTCTCCTGAGATTTCATTTCCTGGGGAAATTTTAATTTTAAAATTAAAAAAAAACAAAACAAAATCTGATTTCATAGCTGTCGACTACTACTACTACTATGAAAAAAAACATTTAATTTCATATGTCTCCTTTGTTTTGAAAAGTATTGTGTTTAATTGCAATACAACAAGTATACCCCGACAACCACATGCAATGATTTCAGGGTGAATAAAAAGGGAACAGGAAAATGAATGATATGTGAAAGAGTGAAAAGGAAGATGTAGGATTAGGATCTACCACTATCAGTGATCAATCAGCCAGGAGCCCCCATCAACTACCCACCTACCCATGTGAGAATGAAGCTGGAAGGTAAAGCCTGACTGTGAATGTGAAAGATCAACATTATGGTCAGCAGAGAAATAGTACTAATACTAATACAGGCGAAATAGGACAATAAGTGACAACTCCACTAATATATTAAATATTAGACAGAACAAACATGTGACATTTCGGTATAACCCTTCGTCAGACAACAAATGAGAAATATCTAGAAATAGAATCTAGATCTAAGTTACCTCAGGCATCACACAATGACACAATGTGATGTAACACTACAGTGAGGAAGATGTCCTGATAGTAGTATTATGACAAAGAAGATGACTATAGATATAGATCTATTAGCAATTTAAAAAAAAGGATAAATAAGGTAAACAATACAAAGAGATGTGGCAATGTGAACTATGTAAATAGCTGTGAATAATACGGAGCCACATTGGAGTGAAATATGACAATAAGAATAAGTGACAACTCCATTAGTAAAGACAGAACAAATACGTGACGTTTCGGGTATAACCCTTCGTTCGACAACAAACGAGAAATATCTAGAATCGAGATTCACAGCTATTTAGATAGTTCACATTGCCACATCTCTTTGTTGTTTACCTTTATCCTTTAAAAAGAAATGCTAATAGATCTAGATCTATAGTCATCTTTGTCATACTACTATCGGGACATCTTCCTCACTGTTACAATACATCACATTGTGTGATGCCTGAGGTAACTTAGATCTAGATTCTAGATATTTCTCGTTTGTTGTCTGACGAAGTGTTATACCCGAAACGTCATGTGTTTGTTCTGTCTTTATTAGTGGATTTGTCACTTATTGTCATATTTCGCCTTTGACTTCACTCCACTGTGGTTCCTTCGTATTATTCACAGCTATTTAGTTAGTTCACATTACCACATCTCTTTGTTGTTTATGTTATTTATCCTTTAAAAAGAAATGCTAATAGGTCTAGATCTATAGTCATCTTTGTCATATTACTATCGGAACATCTTCCTCACTGTTACAATACATCACATTGTGTGATGCCTGAGGTAACTTAGATCTAGATTCTAGATATTTCTCGTTTGTTGTCTGAAGAAGGGTTATACCCGAAACGTCATGTGTTTGTTCTGTCTTTGTTAGTGGAGTTGTCACTTATTGTCATATTTCGCCTTGACTTCACTCCACTGTGGCTCCTTCGTAATACTAATACAGTAGTCTCCGCCAAATTACATGCTGCTAAATTAAAATGCATGTTTCGTCATATTGCACGATTTTTACTTTACGTGTAACCAAAATTTTACAACGCTAATTACCCCTCATGTTTTTATTGGTTTGTCTTCAATCTGTTGCAATTCGATACATTGAACCTTTTCTTGCTCTCCCAGTGACAAAATATGTCACGTATGTGTGTGTGGTATCTAAATCTATGTTAACTATGTGTACACATACTATACACGCAATGCAACAAATCTCTCTCTCTCTCTCTCTCTCTCTCTCTCTCTCTCTCTCTCTCTCTCTCTCTCTCTCTCTCTCTCTCTCTCTCTCTCTCTCCCTGTCTCTCCCTCCCTCTCTCTCCTCTCTCTCTCTCTCTCTCTCTCTCTCTCTCTTTCTTTCTCTCTCTGTGTCTCTCTGTCTGTCTGTCTGTCTGTCTGTCTGTCTGTCTCTCTCTCACTCTCTCTCTCTCACTCTCTCTCTCTCTCTCTCTCTCTCTCTCTCTCTCTCTCTCTGTCTGTCTGTCTGTCTCTCTCTCTCTCTCTCTCTCTGTCTCTCTCTCTCTCTCTCTCTCTCTCTCTCTCTCTCTCTCTCTCTCTCTCTCTCTCTCTCTCTCTCTCTCTCTCTCTCTCTCTCTCTGTCTGTCTGTCTGTCTGTCTGTCTGTCTGTCTGTCTGTCTGTCTGTCTCTCTCTCTCTCTCTCTCTCTCTCTCTCTCTCTCTCTCTCTCTCTCTCTCTCTCTCTCTCTGTGATCACGGTGAGAAAATCTGAGAAAGGTCTTGTGTCACTTTTCCCCACGGAGATCGTATTCTGTATGACATTGACACACGTGTCAACCAATAAATATAATTCTTAGTAGCCGAATGCCTTCACCAACCGCCCCTCCCCTTTGTAGTCTTGTGTGAGAGAAGAATATAACAGATCTATGACCCCATTGAGTATTGTCTGCAAATCCACGAAAAACGAACAATAATAAACAACTAACAAACAATTAACAAAACAGAAGAGCATTTTACAAAAAAAACAATGATATGTAAATAATGGGTTGTAGCCCTTGACTACTTCAAGATGCACATTTTTGTTGCCACCTGTGGACCGTGCATTTTGGCGGAGACTACTGTACCAGTACTACCACCTGTTCATCTCTTGACGTTACAAAAATCAAATTAAGCTCTGGTTCTATGATCCCTTTAAAAGCTCATGAGGAAGCTGGATAGAAGTAATGGAATAAAGAGAGGGATGGAAAAGAGTAAGATGAACTATGGTGCATAGGAGAAGAATAAGTAAATGCATTAAGTTTTCGATGAGACGTTAATCAACTCAATGTATACAACAAAATTCAAACCCTTTTCTTTCTTCAAATATTCTCAATGTTTTTATTTTTTTGTCAATTTTTTTCCATGCCTTGAAACATTGTAACAACTGATTAGGCTGAAAATTTAACCATGACAATTGACATTGAAGGAGATGATAAAGTGAGACCATACAATAATATGATTTTTGGTAATGTACATTCATGTCTTAATATAGAATTATATAGGATCACTGGAGAGGATGGACACTTGTTCTATTTTTTATGTTTTTGATTCACAGAGACAATTTTACTGAAAGACATGTGGGCAAGAAACTGAAGCAGTTACAATACAAAATGATTCATGATTTAGGGGCACAGAAGCAAAGATATAAAGTTTATTATTAATTTATCTTTTGCTTTCTGGAAAGAGTTTTTTGTTGTTGCTGTCTATAGCAAACTGCGACCCATGTGTTAATTCTCATATATGTTTTATTGTCAATACAATTTTACTCTTCAGAATAGACAATTCTGTTTGTGTGTTTTTTTGTTCTTTGCATTACCAAATTTTCACTTGTTGTGATGACACTTATTGACAGCTGTTTGTTTTACTGAAGTTGACATAGTGACAGACAATAACTGTAAAAATTGTCAAGATTTGTGACACTGTTTTCTTAAGATTGGGCAGGTGAACATGATGTTGTTATGGCTTGCTTTAGGACAATGAAGATGAACTTGGAAAAAAAAACAACAACTTAACAACAACCTACAACAAAAAGATTATTTGACCCACGGAGACATGATGTACTCATCAGACTGTAACTGTAAGATATAATATCAATTTATTTTCTGCATTGTATTCACTTGACTCAAAATTGATGAAATTACACCAGGGGGTTTTAAGTTTCAGACATCTATGAAATGGAATGACATTATCATAATTAAATAAGGTATTGATTGCATGAAACTATTGTAAATATAAATCTGTTCACCTAAATAAATACATCATATAACTGAATACAATATATGTATGACAAAGGTATCACATCTGTTATAGTCACACAAGGTATGAGTATAATAGACAAAAGTACATATACGGCTTTAAATTATCTTGAGATATTGTTATACTAAAGAGTAAATACACTGTATAGCAAATGGTATTAACATTATGTTGAAATCTTTTTAACTAACAATTATAAGGCTATAGGAAAGTTCCTTCAAGGCCCATAAGTTTATCCCGGTTTCTATAGCGTGAAGTGGAACAGTTGACCATAATCACCTCCAGGCCAGGACGCTAGTCTGATGCAGGTTTTTAATTCCAAGCTAGTGCTTGTACCCATTTGCACGAACTGGCTTTGCTAGGATTTGAACTCGGGATCTCATGATCCTCAGTCCAGCAGCCTAACCGCTTGGTCACCGATGACACTTATATTGTAAGGCTATGAATGATGGAAATGTTGAACATAAGACCTTTCCTTTTTCCCCTGATTTTGCCAAAGTAATCAAAGACTTCTGTAAGCAATTGTCTGTTTCTTTGTTTATTTGGGATTAACCCTGTGCACCATTGGCTGTGATCTCAGAGTTTACTTCTGACCACTATCTCCTGGCTGTATGAAACATAAAAAAACTTTATAAAATCAGAAGTTTTATTAATAAGTATATATGAAAAGAATTTAGCTAATTTAATATATTGTTATCATTATTCAGTGATTTACATCTGATGAAACAGTCAAATTTATTTTAGATACCGGTGGGTGCTCAAAATTTGTCTCAGTTCAACCTCCCGAAAGTCTTCATACATTATTTTTCAGAATAATATATTTTTATATTGAGTACCAGATCAGAGCACCCTTTTAAAGGGTAAAGTATAGTATTATATTTTTGATTGTAAAATGGCAGTCATAGGCCATTGGAGAGACAAAAAGGTTGGTCTTCATGGCATAACCCATGGTGTATTTTGACATACAAATGGAGGGTTGAACTGGCGTAAGCTAATGTGGTCTTTGAATTTAAGAAGAAAAAAGAGAAAAGAAAGGAATTCCACCAAGAAAATGTAATAAAAATATCTCAGTATCTGACACAAAGTTTTCAAGGATCTAAGTATGCAGCATGAGCAGCAGTGGCTTTGTCAAAATGCCATAGAGAAATGATTTCATTTTACCCACATCCACAACTAAGGTGATCTCAGGTTGTTTTTTTGGGTAGGATTTGTCATTTTGCCCCGACTGCCCTGTAAACAGCCACGGGATCTTAAACGTGCACAGGGTGTTGTGATCTGCATACGGGACCTCATTTTTATCATCCAACTCCAATATGACTAGGTGTCGATCCACCTACCTGGACCAGGGGTGCATGGAAAAAACTCGAAAAAATTGTTCAACCTGTCAGGGCTTGAACCTACGATCTTTGGGTTGAGAGGCCGACATCTTGTCTCTGTACTACCGAGAGTTCCCCAGATGCCACGGAGAAATGATTTCATTCACAGTCATAGTACTCATAGCCTTCAGCTGCTAGCAGTGAGCAGTATTCGCTGGTCACCAGAGAAAGATGTCCTGATTTAATTGAACACATCACATAATGTCACAACATTTTACCCTTTACTTTGAGACAGAAGAAGAAGAAGAGGAAGGTAACATAAGGGCTGAATGTATAACACGAGAAAGTGAACTGTTGATGGGATGGGTTGATGCTGTCACAAACTGTGTAAGACAGGACTAGACGGGTACAGACTGCTCTAGAGATTATCTTTGTGGTTATCTCTCATTCCTTTTCTACAATTACCATATTCAGGAGACAAGTGAGTGAGTAAGTGAATTTATCCCGGTACAGTAAGTCTGTGGTGCAAACTGCTGACAGAAATTACACTAGGCAGTAGTACTAAAGAATTAAGGACTAATGTTAAATTCATCACCTTAAAACGAATATTTAAATACGTGCCAAATTTGAATTGAAAATCATGCATGCTGACAGTGACAGCTGTTAAGTAAACCTCAATAATTGACTTTGTTGGCTTTCATGACCTTGACTGAAAAAATGCTCCTGCCCTCCTCACAATGTGAGATTTGAAACTTTTTTCTTATCTTTTTTAAAGAAGTTTTAATTCCTCTTTGTGGACTAGGAAAATGGTCACTGAGATAGTGTTGTTTATCCCAGAAAAGTTTCAAAATTGAAATAGCCTTGTACATATTTTTTTTTCAATTAACCACCTGGAAACTTTCTTAGGCATGAGGTTTGACCACTACTAGAATGAATTTACCCATTGTGCCTCCATAATCATTTTATAGAGTAAAAGAGAACAATAAAGTTAAGCTGATTTGTAAAGACTTGAAAGAATTAAAATACACAAAATGTACTTTCTCTGTGTCATATTTGGTGTCAGCATGGACATTTTGTTTAAGGGAAAAATAAATTTTGAGCAATGTGATATGAGATTATGACTTAAATGTGTAAACAAAAAGGTTTGCTTCAAATGCTGAAAATTAATTTTATCATGTATTATCATTTATAAAGATATGATATCTCAAAATGCTGATTTTCATTTTCATATTTGTTAAAACATTTTCAGGATAATTCATGAAACATTCAAGCAATGCTGAAAACTCTATATAAATATATGAAACATAAAAAAGCCTTAGACGCTTACCAACATTTACATATAATATTCCATGCATAATAGACACTTTACCTGAATTGAATGCCAGCCACGCAATAATCAGGCCCTTTGATGCGAGGTGTAAGTGTAAGCAATGGTAGTCTTAGCATTGGCAAGCCAATAAGCTATCAATCTTTGGGCAATGAATTGCAGAGGAATTAAACCACAGGTATGCATAGCTCATGCATCGCAATGGAGACCTTAAGCATGTCTAGACAGCAGCTACCTTAAAGGCTACTTGTGGTATTAGGAGCTGAGAAAATAATCTTCTTCATGGTAAGAAAAAGATGCTTTATATGAAAAGAGGAAATGAAGGAAGATTCTGACACACATATATTAATACACATAAGTAGGAAAATTGCCATCTCATAATTGTCAATATAACGTCTTTGCTTCATGACTGCTTCCAGCCCCTGCATGTCAAATACTTTAAAAAATGGAACAAAGACATTAGGTGAAATCCATTGGGGGGCTTCATCTGAAGTGAACAGCTTGCTATGAGAAAGAGAAGCTTGAATTGAGTTTGAGGTTGAGTAAGTTGCCGACAACTGATAGTTATGGAACAGGGAAAGGAAGCAGGGAAATATGGGCGTAAATGATTAATTATATTATGCAACTTTTCCAGGGTAAAACATTCCTGTATTCATACATGATTTCATTTGATTTTTCTTGATCCGCATGTGACAATGTTCAATCAAAAGAAAGCCACCCTCTCCCAAATATCACTTTATCATTGACAAAATTTAAGTTTCTTTAGGGAGAATAAATGACACTCCATAACTTTTTCTTGTCCCAACCAGTTCATTGGCCAAACTTATCACAAGCTTTCCCATATACACCACTACATATATGAGATACATGCAAAGTTTTGTCTTTATTGGTGGAGTTGTCAATTATTGTTGTTTATCATTTGATACATGCAACGGGGAGGTTATTGAAAGTGGAATTATATCATGGAAAAAAACCAAAGGTTAACAAGTATCAACAATAACAATAACACAGGCAGGGTGTTACGGAAAGAATGAATTTAAATATAAAATTTAGAACATCGCGTTCAAAAGTACAATAAATATTTTCAGTGGAGCCATCAGTATGAAGTACGCAAATCAGAGTTATAAATTCATGAACAATTCTTACACATATAGTCTTTCAATCTAGCTTTCATTTCATACACTCGCTGTCTTCCTTGTCATGTAAGTCAATTCAGCTGGTTATGAGAAGATGGATACCCGCTTAAGACTCAGTGTGAGAGGATCAGTGAAAGTCAGTCACACGCGTAGTTTAAAGAATTAGTCAATTTCACATTATTGTCCACAAAAGTCTCTTTGAAGAATTGAAGAATTTGTCAATTTCAAATCATTGTCACAAGTGTCTCTTGAAGAATTGGTCAATTTCAAATCATTGTCACAAGTGTCTCTTGAAGAATTGGTCAATTTCAAATCATTGTCACAAAGGCTCTTGAAGAATTGGTCAATTTCAAATCATTGCCACAAGTGTCTCTTGAAGAATTGGTCAATTTCACATCATGGCCACAAAGGCTCTTGAAGAATTGGTCAATTTCACGTCATAGCCACACGTGTTCTTGAAGAATTGGTCAATTTCACATCATGGCCACAAAAGGCTCTTGAAGAATTGGTTGATTTCAGATCATTATCACAAGTGTTTCTTGAAGAATTGGCCAATTTCACATCATTATCACAAGTGTTTCTTGAAGAATTGGCCAATTTCACATCGTCACAAGTGGTTCTTGAAGAATTAGTCAATTTTACATCATTATCACAAGTGTGTTTCTTGAAGAATTGGTCAATTTCACATCATGGCCACAAAAGGCTCTTGAAGAATTGATCAATTTCAAATCATTATCACAAGTGTTTCTTGAAGAATTGGTCAATTTCATACAAATCGTTGTCACTTGGAAGAATTGGTGTTTCTTGAAGAATTGGTCAATTTCAAATCATTGTCACAAGTGTTTCTTGAAGAATTGGTCAATTTCAAATCATTGTCACAAATGTTTCTTGAAGAATTGGTCAATTTCACATCGTTGTCACAAGCGTTTCTTGAAGAATTGGTCAATTTTAAATCATTATCAAAAGTGTTTCTTGAAGAATTGGTCAATTTTACATCATTATCACAAGTGTTTCTTGAAGAATTGGCCAATTTCACATCATTATCACAAGTGTTTCTTGAAGAATTGCCAATTTCACATCGTCACAAGTGTTTCTTGAAGAATTGGTCAATTTTACATCATTATCACGAGTGTTTCTGAAGAATTGGTCGATTTCAAATCATTGTCACAAGTGTTTCTTGAAGAATAGGTCAATTTTTACATCATTGTCAGGTGTTCCTCGAAGAATTGGTCAATTTCACATCGTCACAAGTGTTTCTTGAAGAATTGGTCAATTTTACATCATTGTCACAGGTGTCTCTTGAAGAATTGGTCAATTTCACATCGTCACAAGTGTTTCTTCAAGAATTGGTCTATTTTACATCATTGTCACAGGTGTCTTTGAAGAATTGGTCAATTTAACATCATTGTCACAGGTGTCTCTTGAAGAATTGGTCAATTTCACATCATTGTCACAGGTGTCTTCTTGAAGAATTGGTCAATTTCACATCCTCGCCACAAGTGTTTCTTGAAGAATAGGTCAATTTACATCATTGTCACAGGTGTCTCTTGAAGAATTGGTCAATTTCAAATCATTGTCAATATTGACAGACTTGGCATTGTCAATATTTTTAAAAACGTTGGTTGTAGTTAAAATTCATAAACAAAGCTTTCCTTCTGGTCAATATTCATAGCGCTCAAAAAAAAAAGAAGAAGGAAGAGATAGCGTATGAGCCCCACTACGACAATTCATAAAAAGTACAAGGCTCTATTTTTAGAGAAATGTCATAGGCTGGTGCAGGTCATTTCAGAGAGAAGTGGTTATTCCACATGCTCATAGACTCAGTAAGTATGCACTAGTTGAAAGACATCAGGGATTTCCCCTTTCCCTGTTATCTGAGGCACATGAAAACTTGGGTAACATTTTTTTGATTTCGATCATTGACATTTTTTTTCTTTATCCTTTTCCCAATTAATTTTGTTCGTACATTCTTCATTTTGCATAGTGATTTTAAATTTATGTCTTTCATTCTCGAATCAAGAAAGTGCTTCCAAAACAACGACGACGCGTAACATTTTTTTTGCTGATCGTCTCACAGTGATAAGAAATCCCAAACCAGCTGAATTAGACTCAATGACGTTGCAAAAGAACAAACAATGCAATCAAAACTGAATGAAAAAATAATAATATTAATTAATTAATTATAAATTATCAAGTTGCCTTGAGTTTCAGATAAACACGGCGTCCATGGATCGGGACTTAGTGGGAACATTTTTGATACTTCGGTCCGAGCTTCTTGGAGTAGAGCTTTGGAAGGTCAAGGTGAAGGTCTGGTTGTTGTTGAGTTTGGGATCGTCGAGACAGATTGTGTTCAGGTTGGGATCCTGTTCTCCTTCGGCGTGTGTTGTTGGCTATTGACTGACTTTGAGTATGACTCCATTGCCTCTCGGATTTGATTTAACCATGTTGCCTGATGATATGAGGTTGACACGATTACATACAAATAAATTAAGATGAAATGGTTTGTCAGCAATTCGCAAGTGGCTTAAATAAACAATGTGAGATATCGGAAGTTGACTGGAGAGGGAATATGGTTATTCGTAATCCTTTGTATTGATTTAAAACAAATATAATATATAAGAAATACACATACAAAGAAAGGTAAATCAACAACGTCGAAAAATAATTATGTAGGATAAGATCAGTATTCATCCTGAAAGCTCAAAAAACAAGTAGAAAAGGTATTAAATTCATCAATATCACACATAAGAAAACCCCCATTAAAATTAAACCTTTAGTATTCTAAAAATTGTTGTTAGTAAATGTAAGATCTCATACAAAGATGTTTGGTGGTCAAATTTAAGAGATTTTATTTTTTAATACTACAGTTGTTTACCTTTGTGACATCACAAGAAGCTTGCAGTGAGAAAACTCCGGTGATTTGCTGATAACGTGACATTTGAACCAAAACAAAAGCAATGCTTCAGTCCGTTGGCTGAGAGTAAAACAAGGAAAAAGAAAGAAAAGAATTATAAATACCCTAGAATAGTTTCTTTTTTCACTATTTTGTTTAAGTCAATTGAAAAATAAACTATGTGTTTCCATATTATCAGATTAAAGGTTTGTTTCTTTGAAGAAAGCCCTGCCCACCATGGCAGTGATCTCAGGGATCAGATTGAAAGAGTGAAAAAGGGCAAAGCAATCATCTTTTTGTTGTTGTTATTTTGGTAAGCAGCTAAGCGTAATTACATTCCATGATAGACTTGCTATTCATTTGAGGAATGAACATTGAAGGTTTTCAAGTTAATATAAGTGAAGATTCCTACTACAGGTATAGTCTCATGTCAACAAATATTATGGTGTTTCCTTTCATACTCCTTAATACTGCAATTCCTATTAAGAGAAATGCCAAGTGTTATCAGTTTTGGGTATAAGGCTCAAGTGCCTACAACAAATGTGGCCAGTAATTTTAAACACTTTACAACACATTTTTTTTGTGTTATCCTCATCATAGTGATATTTTAGAATGAGATCTTAAGAGTCAATTAAATTTAAGCTGTAACTGTAATGAGTTACCTCACATCCTCCAAACTTTTTGGCTTTGTGTGAGAAAAATAAACAGCACCCCCCCCCCCGCACAAAAAAAACCACACAAAAAAACCAATCTACCATTCCCATCCCCACCCCATCCCTATCAACAACTATTACAACAACACATGCACACCAAAACAAAGATGAAAAAACCCATTAGAATTCTAATGACCGCCAATTAAATCTGTAATTTAAGATCCTTATCTTCTTACCAGCAGCATCAGTGGGAGAAATGTCATGGAGTGTGAACCGATCAAGGGCCAATGGCTGCCTCAAAACAACGTAGGAACCTCTGTCGAATGTGCCTGACGACTGCAGATCTGCATTCGACATTTTTTTGCTGTTGTGGATATACATGTATTTTTAAAAAGTGTTAATTCAAACTGACGAAGCGCTGACGTTAACAATTCACACATGATAATACTCGTAGATGGATAATGAATATACAAAGCTCATTAAAACTTTAAAAAAAATATTTGATTTATCCACATCCACAACTAAGGGGTTAGCAGCGATAGGAAAGCTCACCTTTCTAGGTATTTTCTTGACTTTGGTAATTAGTAAAATATCATCAAATAAAATATATGAACATCTAGTGGCTTGGTGTTTCTGAAATGACAAAATTAAAAATACAAATCATTCATACAAATTATAATTAGTACACCTTTTATTTTAATCAACAGAAACAATGCAAACAAATCGAAAGGTCATGCTGGTCCAAGACAGTCACAATTCTAATACAAAACTACAATTAGTACAGTTCAACTGTATGAAATAGGCCTGCTTTCTTGAGTTATGATTGTGTCGGAACAGATCTATAATTGTAACCAGAAAGAGAAGCAATGTCAACGAAACATTGTAACTATTCCATCCAACGTCTCCCATCCAACCTTTCCCAACTCCCAACCTCCCATCTTCCCATCCAATCTCTCCCATCCAACCTCCCATCCAAATCCAATGTCTCCCATCCAATCTCTCCCATCCAACCTTTTCCCATCCAACCTTTCCCATCCAACCTCTCCCATCCAATGTCTCCAATGTCTCCCATCCAACCTTTGTTCCCATCCAATCTCTCCCATCCAACCTTTCCCATCCAACTCTCCCATCCATCTCTCCCATCCAACCTTTCCCATCCAATGTCTCCATCCAATCCAATCTCTCCCCATCCAACCTTTCCCATCCAACCTTTCCCATCCAACCCATCCAAACCTCTCCCATCCAATGTCTCCCCATCCAATGTCTCCCATCCAACCTCTCCCATCCAATCTCCCATCAACATCCAATGTCTCCCATCCAAACTCTCCATCCAATGTCTCCATCCAACCTCTCCAATGTCTCATCCAATGTCTCCCATCCAACCTTTTCCCATCCAACCTCTCCCATCCAACCTTTCCCCCAACCTTTTCCATCCAATGTTTCCCATCCAACCTTCCCATCCAATTTCCCATCCAATGTCTCCCATCCAATGTCTCCCATCCAATGTCTCCCATCCAATGTCTCCATCCAATGTCTCCCATCCAACCTCTCCCATCCAATGTCTCCATCCCATCCAACCTTTCCCATCATCCAACCTTTCCATCCAATGTCTCCCATCCAATGTCTCCCATTCTCCCATCCAATGTCTCCCATCCAATCCCATCCAATCCTCATCCAACCTCTCCCATCCAACCTTTCCCTCCCATCCATGTCTCCCATCCAACCACTCCCATCCAATGTCTCCAACCCCATCCAATGTCTCCCCATCCAATGTCTCCCTCTCCCATCCAACCTTTCCCATCCAATGTCATCCATCTTCTCCCATCCAACCTCTCCCCATCCAACCTCTCCCATCCAATGTCTCCCATCCAATGTCTCCCATCCAATGTCTCCCATCCAATCCAACCTCTCCCCATCCAATGTCTCCCATCCAATGTCTCCCCATCCAATCCCATCCAACCTCTCCCCATCCAATGTCTCCCATCCAACCTCTCCCATCCAACCTCTCCCATCAACCTCTCCCATCCAACCTTCTCCCATCCAATCCAACCTCTCCCATCCAACCTCCATCCCATCTCCCATCCAACCAATGTCTCCCATCCAATGTCTCCCATCCAATCCAATGTCTCCCATCCAATGTCTCCCATCCAACCTCTCCCATCCAACCTTCTCCCATCCAATGTCTTTCCCCATCCAATCCAACCTCTCCCATCCAACCTCCAATGTCTCCATCCAACCTCTCCCATTGTCTCCCATCCAATGTCTCCCCATCCAACCTCTCCCATCCAACCTCTCCCATCCAATGTCTCCCATCCAACCTCTCCCATCCAACCTCTCCCATCCAACCTCTCCCATCCAATGTCTCCCTCCCATCCAACCTCTCCCCATCCAATGTCTCCCATCCAACCTCTCCCATCCAATGTCTCCATCCAATGTCTCCCCATCAATGTCTCCCATCCAACCTCTCCCATCCAACCAATTCTCCCATCCAACCTCTCTCCAACCTTCCCATCCAATGTCTCCCATCCAACCTCTCCCATCCAACCATCCAACCTCTCCCATCCAATGTCTCATCCTCCCATCCAACTCTCCCATCCAATGTCTCCCATCCAACCTCTCCCCATCCATCCAACCTTTCCCATCCAATCTCTCATCCAACCTCTCCCATCCAACCTCTCCCATCCAATGTCTCCCATCCAATCCCATCTCCCATCCAACCTCTCCCATCCAACCTCTCCCATCCAACCTCTCCCATCCAACCTCTCCCATCCAATGTCTCCCATCCAATGTCTCCCATCCAACCTCTCCCATCCAATGTCTCTCTCCCATCCAATGTCTCCCATCCAACCTCTCCCATCCAACCTCTCCCATCCAATGTCTCCCATCCAATGTCTCCCCATCCAACCTCTCCAAACCCTCCCATCCAACCTCTCCCATCCAACCTTCCCATCCAATGTCTCCCATCCAACCTCTCCCCCATCCATCCTCTCTCCCATCCAACCTCTCCCCATCCAACCTCTCCCATCCAATGTCTCCATCCAACTTGGCCCATCCAACCTCCCATCCAATGTCTCCCATCAAGTGTCTCCCATCCAACCTCTCCCATCCAACCTCTCCCAATCCAACAATGTCTCCCATCAACGTCTCCCATCCAGCCTCTCCCCTCCAATGTCTCCCCATCAACCTCTCCCCATCCCAATAACCTTCCCATCCAACCTCTCCCATCCCTGTCTCCCATCCAACTCAACCCTCTCCCATCCAACCTCTCCCATCCAACCTTCCCATCCAACACTTACCATCCAAATCCCCTCCCACAAAAGATCAACAGAAAGAAAAAAGACTCTCCCATCCAAAAAGACACGTGATCCTCTCCCAAACAACAACCTCTCCCCATCCAACTCAATGACAGGAGGCCTCAATGTCTCCCAAGCCTCTCCCATCAATGTCTCCCATTAACCTCTCCCAGGATGTCTCCTCCAACAAACCTCTCCTCAACCAGACAGGAGGCCATAACAAACTCTATCAACTAGACAGAGGCCTCCATCCAATGTCTCCCATCAACTAGACAGAGTCTCCCTAAACCTCTCCCAAGCCTCTCCCATCCAACTAGACAGGAGGCCTAACAAACCAACAAGACAGGAGGCCTGATACAAAACAACAACTACAACTAGACAGGAGGCCTAACAAACTACAAACTAGACAGGAGGCCTAACAAACTACAACCAGACATGAGGCCTAACAAACTATCCACAAACTACAACTAGACAGGAGGCTAACAAACTACAACCAGA